>CANXYI011636154.1:0-12971 GCA_948208565.1 Hura crepitans
TCTAAAGCTGATTTTTTTTCTTTAGATAGTGCTAGAGACATTGCATCTAAAGTTGACTTGGTTCAAGCAGTGTTAGAGACATTGCACCTGAATCTAATTTTTTCCTTCTGACAGTGCTGGAGACATTGCTTCTAAATTTAATTTAGGTAATACTGGAGACATTGCACCTAGTTTTGGGTAGTGATAGAGATGTTACATTTAAAGTTGATTTTTCCACTTTAGATAGTGCTAAAGACATTAAATTTGAAGTTGACTTAGTTCAAGCTGTGTTGAGGATATTGCACCTAAAATCGAGTAGTGCTAAAGACGTTGCACTTAAAGTTGATTTTTCTTCTTCAAACAGTGCTGGAGACATTACATCTAAAGTTGACTTGGTTTAGGCAGTGCTAAAGACATTGCACCTAGAATCAGGCAGTGCTAGAGACGTTGCACCTGAAGCTAATTTTTTCCTTCAGACATTGCATCTGAAATTTAAATTTTAGAAAATTTTTATTAACGATAAGTCACCATTCTTACCCCCTACAATTGAGCAAATGGAGTTTGACTAGTGTTAGCTCATCATTTGTGATGTTGCATAGAAAATTTGGCTTGCCCCCTATAAAGAAAGAAAGATTTGGAATGAGTTAGTCATTAGAGGTCATTGTTAGCATGGATGTATATTGTGTGTGAGTGTATATTCAAAATCATGTCATAGTTATGGAAACAATTTTTTATGTCTTTCTCTTTATCTTTCTTCTTTCTTTTATTATTACTTATTTTATTATATTATTTTTTTTCTTTTCCATGACTTTCACATTATAATTCTAATTTAATCCTTTATTTTGTTGTTTTATCAATGTCTTGACAAAAAGATAAAGGCAATAAAGAAAATATGATAATTTTATAAATAAAAGCTTTTGAGTACAATTTTTGTGTCCTAAGATAATATGTACATAAAAAGGATAAAGAGAATATATAAGAAGCTGGAGGGTTTCTCTAGGCCCGAAGCATCTAGAGCTCCGCCTTAACTACATTCAACCTTCTAGATGTCTCAAGATGAGACTCTTGAATCCTCATGTCAAGGTCTATGTGAATATGGTGGAGCTACTCCATTATCTAGGCTTTGAAGCCTTGTAAAAGAGTCTTGAATGATGGTGGAAGAGGTGCTAAAGATGATAAGCCCACCTCATTTATCCTCTATCTCTAGGTTGGTCACTAGGGAGATGAGTCTGCTCTTAACAGCTCAGTAAGGTCAACTACAAAAAAATCATCCTCTCCTCATTGCTCTCCTACCTTCTCATCTAACTCAACCTCTAATAGCAATCTATAACTTGTTAGTGCCAGTAAGTTGGTCTTCATGATCCCTATGGCTATATAGGTATCACTATAGACCTAAAGCTGCTACTAAAGTGCTATATTGAGATGCTACTTTGGGATGTCTAGTCCTAGCAAGATGGTCATGATGAGTCCTCCAACAATGATCCGTTTCCTAGGGGATATGCTGGGTTAGTGTAGATGCTCGAGAATGGTCCATATCGAGTTGAACTAGATACCGTACTCTATGGCTTAGAGCCCATACAGCTCGGTCTGGTTCACCTGACCAACACTGCCCATATGTCCCAAGTAGCTGACAGTGAAGACTCTGTGTAAGTAGTAGTGGTTAGGATCTCTGATGGATGATGCCTTGGTCCAGCTAGCAGTGTAAAGTGTGTCAACCTGATCGAGGTACTTCTAGTGCCTATTTACACTCTCTGGGATCTCTGTATCCCTATTAACTAGTAGTTGAAGAAGCTTGAATCGAAGAAATGATATCTAGTATCTAGTCCTACGAGTAGCGAAGTGTGTGGCAGAGGTGTCACTCGGATGTACTGGTCAAAAGCAAAAGGTACTAAAGAAGTCCAGGGTATTACTTGGATATGTGGCATACCTCTAAAAATAAAACTCCTACTATCCTACTTGTGCCAATAGCTTGTCTACCCTTTCAAGCATGCCTAGATCTCGGAGGGTTTGCATATAAATGTAGTGGCTCTTGATTTTTGTGATGGTCGAGAGGCATCAGAACTACTTAGCCTCCTCATCAGTGAGCCATCTCAGTATAGCCATATGCTCGGGCATGGGTTAGTGATGTGGCTAGCTATATTGGCATCGTGGAGGCATGGTTATGTATATATAAAGTTTTTTACTGAAATGGTGAAAATGTTTGGAAATGACAAAAATGGAAACAAAAAAAAAAAGCAACCTTAAATAGTAGTCAGGAAAAAATGACCATTTTTTCATGGGTAAAATTGCCATTTCGGCCATTGGAAAATGGCCATTTTAGGCTTTGAAAATGGTTATTTCAAGGACGAAAATAGCCATTTTGAGCACTAAAAATAGCCATTTTTGGCCAAACAAAAATACCCATTTTCAAGTGGAAAATAGCCATTTTAAAGTTCACCTAAAATGCCCATTTTCAAACTAAAAATTGCCATTTTTAGTAAGAAAATGCCCTTTTTGCCCAAAATGCCCGTTTTTCACTTTTTAGGCTATAAATGCATTAATATACACATAGATCGTCATGCTACTTGAAGTTTTTTTTTTGTGTTTTTCACAACGATGAGTGACAAATTTCTTCAAAAACATCATAAAATTCTCAACCTTCATTTGACATAGTTCACTTCTATTTTGTCTCCCTATATTGGCTTGGAATTTCTTTAAAGTGTGTCTTAATTTATCTTTCCTCAAAACTACTACCTGATTTTAGGACCCATAATTTGATGTCTTTTGATTTTCACATTAATAATTATGCCCCTTATTTAAGGAGTTTGTTGCAATCTTAGGTGTGCCTTATTCCTCCAATATACTGCCTTGTTGTCCAACTTGCATTCTTTGCTACCTGTATAAAGTGGTTAATGTATTAGGCATACTACTATCATTGGCTGCTTGATAGGTCCCGAGGAGAGAACTAGTCTCTCTAAATGCACTGTTAGCCTATGATAAAGGCTATACTAACATTGCATCCCTTTGTACGAGTGTATATTTATTCATCTTTTTCTCCAAGTAACTAATAGATTCATCTGAAGGCCATTTTAGAGACTATAAGCTATTTAGTGTGGTTAATAGTTTGATAAAGGGCTTGAATCCTTTTCCCTTAATTCTTGCTGAAATAATCCTTGGCCGTGATGTTTTGTGGTTCGAAGAATCTAAATTTTTCCATTAAAGCCTACTTTTACATCCGGGTTTTTTTTTAAGAATAGACCACCCAAAAAGAGGTTTTATCCTATCCTTTAATTCGTCTTTTGCCAAGAAAACCCTTTAAGATTTTCATTCTTAGCAAATTTTTTAAGGGTAGACTGCCCTTATAGGTTTTCACCCTATCCCTTGCTTGACTTTTACTTGGGATGCCTTTATAGGTTTTCATTTCTAATAGCTTATTTAGGTCTGGTTACAAGAAAAGCTTTAGTTATTGGATAACCCTCCCCCTTGTGTCCTTAGGTCTTATAGTTTAAAGCATTTACTGTCCCATGCCATCATGAATCATTTTGAAGATGTTGAGAAATGGGTTCTTTGGTTGAGTGCTTTAACTGATGATAACATAAGTTTTAGGAACTCTTAGATTACCTTACAGTACATATGGCATAGTGGTACATCAGTCTGCATTCCTTTAGTCGGATTTCATAAGGTTACTTTTTTCATCCCTGATTGATGTGTGAGCCAGTTTGGTGAGACCCAAGGTATTGTTACATGTCTATTATCCTATAGAGGTAGAGATCTAACTATCACCTTTATTTCTAGTTATCAGGACTTGTGTAAATAATTACCTCTAAAGTCAAACATTTTACCTAAAGCAATTTGAAACTTTCAAACTTGTGAGCTATATAAAGAATAGATAATAGGCCCTTCATAGGAAAACTAGACCTGACAGTTGAAGATGTGTGGTGAGAGCAGCAATAAGAGGCAGAAGACTTCAAATTTTGTTAACTCATGTACAATATTATATTCCTCCAGTTTATAAAATGTTCAATTGTGCTTATTAAAGTGGACCTATCTACCTAAATCATATTGCCATTATATGATAATCATAATAGGACATTAATACAACAACACATTTCCTTATTTAATCAAGGGACATCTTAATTACATCTTAAACTCTTAATCATATTGGCATTTCCTTGTTTAGGATTTTCATCAGTACCAAGATTAAATGTGGTAGTATTGATTGAATTAATGTCAAACATGTTATTCATGTCATGATTATCATTATGCATGATTTAGCTAGATAAGACATCACAAAAATAAGCAAAATCATTTATCTTATTAACAAAAGAAATAGAAACATCATTATCAAAAAGCTCAGGTCTATATAAATTATCAAAAAAGTCTCTAGAAGGGTTTTATTCTTCCATTTTCTTCTTTCCCTTGTCTTAGAGCATGGCAATAGTTAAAATCTCTTCTTTGGGTTTAGCTTCTAATTATGCTAGGTTGGTCATGACTTCATAGTCCTAAGTGTTTGAAGTGGTTTTTGCTTCATTTGTAGCCCAGCTAAACATATCACTAAAAATCTCAAACCCTGGTATGACCTTCCCTTTAATGATAGCTGGCTCTAACTCTCCATAATAGTTGATATTTCCCTCAGCTCGAACAAAACTATCTTCTAGTTTTAGGATACCCTTTCTTGTCTTCTTTGGATCTGAAGTCTCTACTTTACATCTTAAACTTTTTCGGTCCTTTTATCCCTATGGCTAAATGGTTAAGATCAAATTGTGTAAAGTATATCCCAAAGCAGCACAAGGTAAATAGTTAATCTTTTTTAGCATATTTACCACCTTGGGATCATCCTCTTCTTCTTCTAAAAAGTTCCTAGCAATATGGGAACCATAAAAGGCTTGTTGGCTATTTCAAGCATAAAAACCTAATTCTCCATTCCATCCTTGATTATCAATATCTCACCATTATAGGGGATTTTTATCATCTGATACAGTGTCAATAGAACTCCTCCCAGCTTATGGAACCATGGTCTTCCTAAAACTAGAGTGTTTACATTGGGTTTCTAGGGCTCCCATGTTGATATTGCCTAATGATGATGAAAGGACAAAAATCTTAATAAATATGGATATTAATGTGTAGTTCAAAGATCTTAAAGTTTTCTTTAAAATTTTTCTTCCTTTAAGTCTTTGCCGACCTAAAAAATCTTGTGCTACGACTTGAAATGTGTGAAAAACAATAGTGGTAGGTTGAGGGCTTTAGCTAATAGGCCCGAGCTCGATACTTTACATGGATACTAGAAAAGGTATGAGGGGTGAAGCCCCTACCATATGGATTAAAAGAATAATAAAATAAAGAAAAAATAATAATTTTAATAAAATAGCCATTTCCATAAGAAAAATGGCCCTTTTGATGAAAATGACTATTTTACTTGTAGAAAAGGCCTTTTTCACTGAGATGACTATTACATAAGGGAAAATAGCTATTTTGAGAAAATTAACATTTTACACCCAAAAACAGCCTTTCAAAATTTATAGACAATTCCCAAGGTAGAAAATGGCCATTTTGGAGGGCAAAATGGTTGTTTTTTGCCTCGAGAATTGTGTATAAATTCTAAAAGTGGATTACTAAAATAGTGGTCATTTTTCATGAGATATGTGCACTAGAAATTAAAATACACTTTTTGAAACACTATTTTTGTAATTTCTGAAGATTTTCTTAACAATTTTTTGATCTTCTTGAGATTATTTCTAAAGTCAAATATATATGGTGGGTTAACCAACCTTTTTCAATTTCTTTTACATTTCCTTTCTCTTTTATCCATCTACCAGGTACATGTGATAATTTATTTGTACATTATTTTTTATTTACTTAACTGTCTATTTCATTTTATTTTTGTTCATCTATCTATTTCACTTCGCATACTAACATTTTAATTTTATTGTGATGTGAGTTGTTTGATTTATTGGACTTGATTGTCTTTTCTCTTTGCCATTTCATTAAGCACTGATAAAATAACCTTTCACGACCCTTTTGATTTTTCTTTCCCTTTTGCTATTGTTTTTATTTTTCACTCTTTATTTCCTCCATCTTAGTCTCTTTATTGTTTTTCATTTTATTCATTTAGATTGTATTTTCGGAAATTTCAAATGTAATTTTTATTTTTATTTGGTTAGAATGTATTTTAGATAATTGCCATCTAATCTATTTTTATTTCAATTATTTCCCTATATATTCTGTAAATATTTTAATAGGTAGAAAATGATTTTTACACATTGTAAAAATAAGAAAAATCATTGTGTACCTAATTAATTGGTGTTTTGTTAATAAAATGGGATTTATTTTTCTTAATAAAAGTGACAATAATAAAATCTTTCTTGTATTATTGACATGCGAGAACCAAAGTTCTATAAATAATCAATCAACTAACTTTATGTATGATATTTTTAACTTAAAGCACTTTATTTATTTTTTGTAAATATGTTTTATGATTCCATCTATGTGAATATGTGATTTATTTTAATTATAAAACCTGCTTGAGAAAAAGGATAATATTATAAATTTAAATTGAATTTTCGTATTAAATTGAGGTACAAATAAGAGTAAGGCTCTAAACCACTCTAGTTTTGGCCCTATAAGGTATTTCACAACTTTGGTTAGGTAGTGACTACTACCTTGTGGTGTCTAACTCACTTATTCTAAGCTAATCAAATAGGAATGGTTTAGCATTCCTTTAATTTCCTTCTCATCCTTCAAAACTCGAGGAGTGAGATTTAGGTCAAGTATTTGGCAATTTTGGTTTGACCAGCCTTGAAAAGAAAGGGATGTGAACAATGGTGACTCCGCTGGGGACACTATGAGACCATGGTTTGAAAGTACCTCAGACTAATATGGAACTTCATATTTTGAATTTATAATATTATTCTTCTTCAAAAGTTGCATTGCATGCTAGAGCTTTAGAATAAGTTAGGCATCCCTTTTATAACCTAATATCATTTTAAAGAATGAAACTAATTTCATTCAAATTGGAAGATTGTTAAAGGTGGCATCAAATCCAAGCCTCGTACCTATAAGGTATATGAAATGGTGAACCAATCGATCGTATGCTTATGACAAGATAGGCCCATTGTAAAGGGACTATGCTTGGATGACTATAAGTTACATGACTAAACCATGAGCCAATGTAAATGACCAAAATGAACTTCCCTTAAGAACCTTAGTTTAAGATGCATTATGTGCTATGTGGGCTAATATACATGAAATACAAGTTAATCAACTTGAAATGTTGTCGAACCTATTGATCCTTTTTTTTAACTGGAATGGCCTAGACCATGCATTTTGACATGATTGGGAATTGCTAAAGGATATAGAGATAGACCTAAAAGAAGAGTATAATAAGCAAAAAAAGAGCTTAGGAGCATTCAATAATCAAAGGATTATGAACACTAAAAGCATAAGTTGAATAGGTTTTAGCAAAATAAATTTCAGTAAGACTATTGAGGTATCTACTACAACTAAGCACTATTCAAACATTGGTAAACCACTATTTTAGCACCTGAAATAGTTCCAAAATAAAGGAAAACTTCAACCAATTCCTCCTAGACCTACCAAGAATGAAACCTAGCCCTATTAAGGATCAAATTTGTACTATCAATATCCTCAACATATAGGCCATGACATAGATAACTGCCACACTCTGAGGGATAAGATTGAAGACTTGATCGACTCAAGACAGATCCTTAATCTAGAGAAAAGACAAAAGGGTCATGGTGCTTATTCAAATATTCCTCTACCTATCAACATGGTTAATTTAGGCTTGCTGAAATGGTATGTGGTTCGAGACTTATACAGAAATGACCACCTAGTAATAAAGAGAAAGATAGAATCAAGTCAGGGTTCAGTTTGCCTTATAGATATATGGGATATAGATAGTGAAAGTGAGCAAAAGGAATAGGTCTAAGATTTATTGGTAGATTTAGATTTAGAGAAAAAAACTTAGTAAAGAAGGAGAGACCAAAGTAGTAACGTGAAGTAGTTAGATAGTACCTGAGGTAGAGAAAAAGCCAATTCCCTAAATTGTGGAAAAAGAAGAGGATGCAGTGATAAAGCAATAAAAAAGGACTCCTACACAGATTCTGATCTGGGATCTATTATGCCAATCCTCCTCTCATCGACAAAAGGTGTTTGAAGCCTTATGTGTTGCAACAATTTTAATAACCATATCACCATCTGAGCTAGTGGCAATGGTAAAAGGGGAAAAAGTAATGGTTAGCTTCTCTGATATAGACCTTCCACCTAAAAGGCATCATCATAACCATCCTTTATACATAAAAGCATAAGTCAAAGGTAAGCACATGGCATGTGTAATGGTTGATGATGGGTTGTCAATCAATGTGTGCCTGCTCAAAGCAGTAACTATATATAGGATTGAAGATTCAATGATCTCTAAAGGACTGTAATTATATATAGGCTTGTAAGAGGATTGGACTAATCAAAAAGGAGGTAAGAATTGTGTGGGATAAGCACTATCAAGATAGTTTTGCTAAGCTGAAATAGAGGTTGATAGAGGCTCCTATCCTAATTCAACTTGAAATAGGTAAGGACTTTGTTATATGCGGGATGCCTTATCGAATAAACTGTTAGGTGCCAATGCTAGATGGAAAGGTTATGGCTTATGCTTTAAGAAATTGAAGCCACAAGGGGAGGATTATCTTACCTTTAATTTGGGGCTAGTCATTATTTAAGTGTTTTAAAACATATGATTGTATTGTAAGCAGAAGAGAATGTTGTATAGATAAAAATCATTAAACTTTAAAACATCCCTTAATTAGGAAAAGGGATCTGAAATAGAGAACCTAACTAGAGTTGATTGAAGATTTTGATTGCCTAATTAACTATCTACCAGTGAAAGCTAATATGCTAATTGATTTAAGTATAGGGAAATTTATGGTGAGCTAGAGAGATTATGAATGTTAAGTTACCAGTTATTTCAAAAGAGGCAATAGTGATTGAGTTGCAAGTAAAGTTAGATTTTAGGTAGCAAATTAAAGAGAATTAGGTGAGAGATAAGTAGATGGTTCAAATAATTAGCAAAGTTAAAGAGGGGAAGGCCTCAAAATCTCAGTTGACAATAAGTAAGTAGTGAACTTACTAGAGCATCTGGGTTGTAGATGTTTAAGGAAATCCATAAGTGTCCTCATTCTAGGTATTCAAAGTTTGGCAATCCTATTTCTAGATGGCTTGGTATTGAAAGAAATGTGGTTGGGTATAGAACCTAATATTTGATATGCTAGTAGGTAGAGGCTAGGCATTAGAATCCTTCCGAATTGTTGTAGCCTATAGTTATATCAGAGTGAGAATGAGAAAAGCTAACACTGAGGTTTGTAATAAGTTCACTATTGAGTAAAGATAAATGTAATGGTGCATGCATAATTGTTGATAGATAGTTCAAGTTACTCGAGTAAGATGGGTTACTTTTTAAACAGATTAGCTAGACTATATGGTGATGAGCCCATCGAATTTCATGTTGTGCCAGTGACTGTCATGTGTACAAGGATTTTATTTTACTATTAGATCTTGGTAGAAGCTATAAGCATCTTTAGGCACAAGACTAGCTTATTACCTAGTTTATCAACCTCGTTTTGATAAATAGTCAAAGAGCGTGATACAGATATCTAATCACATGTTGTGAGATAGTATCAATAAGTTTATGATTAACTGAGACATATATACATATATTCTTAGCAATGGTTGCCTATGATAGTAGTAATTAGTTTAGTTTAGAAATGGACCCTTATGAGGCATTATTGAAAGACAATGCAAGACCTTTCATGTTGGGGTGAGATTTGAGATAGAAAGTCTTTTAGAGTAGACTTGATTAAAGAGGCTAAAGAAAAGTGAAATGAAACAAAAAAAAAGGTTAGAAGTAGTATAATTAGACTAGAATTTTGTGCTGACTTGAAGTAGAAAACTACTAAATATTGAATTAGAGAAAAAGTGTTTAAGAGTTTTTCTAAGAAAATAGGTACAGATGTTCGAGAAAAAGGTAATTGAGTCCCAAGTTATCGGACCTTACGATAGTACTGCTAGGGTCAAGACCTCTAGCATACAGGCTTGCATTACCACTTAAGTTACAACAATGCACAATATTTGTATGTTTGTGCTTAGGGGGTACAAATTAGATAAGCTACATGTGACACCAATGACAGCTATCAAATCATAGCTAGATATAAGTTAAGACTAAGAAATAGTGTAGAGTGTGGCTCGTGAAATGAGATAGTTGTAGAGATAAATCCACAATACTATTACAGTGCTATGGAGGTATAAAAATATAGAGGAAGTTACTAGAGAGCTAGATGAGCAAATCAGATCTTAGTATCCTACTTTATTTGCTGTAGTTAATTTTGATGATGAAATTTTCTTAAGAGGGGAAGAAATGTAATGGTTGTGTCTCGAGGCTTTGAGAATAGTGTCACAGGGTTCGAGAAGTGCACCCGGGGTGTAAGGTCACTTGCACATGGCTCGAGGCAGTGACATAAGTCATGAAACTTTAAGGGGCTCTAAAATGATGATAAAGGGAAAATAAAAAAAATTTAATAGAACCAACAATTCATTTCAGACTAAAAGCTACCTATCGAGGCAATAAAAATTTTTCGGGCTAGGACTGACCTAGGATGTGCCCGAACGAACCTGAAAATAATAAACCCTAAAGCTTAAAAATAACATTAAGTCTAATGGTGAAAGAATTTTTAAAATCGAAGGTCGTTCAGAAATTCCCATAATTTTTAAGGTTGGCATGCAAATCGAGGTAGTCTGAAACTGCCCTACCTGTGGAATTTGGCCACAACATTTATGAGCAAGTAGATGGGATTAAAAATAAGAATTTTAAAATAAAAGCTATAATTTTTGGAGGTTCGAGTAAATTTCTATGAATTTTTGCAAAAAAAATCAAGATGGTTCAGGAATTACTAGGACAGCTATGATATGTCAAGATGGGGCCCACAACATTGCCAAGTGGCTGAATAACCTTTCCAAGAGGCAAAGGGCATGTGACAAGTGGAGTTCCACTTGTAAAGGACAAAATCCATTTCTCCCCATTTCTCTTTACTATCAATGCCAGCTTCTTTATTTTAGGCCATAACTTTCTTCTCCAGTGGCCAAATGAGGATATTCTAGTGGCTAAAAATTCTTTAGAATGTTATGCACCACAAGGAAAAAGAATCAGGCCAAAAAAAAGCTATGGTTTGGGAGATAAATTTCAAAAAAGGTGACTGGTTCATAACAATCCAAAACTATGACACCAAGGTGAGTTCATGGTAGTATCTCCCTCATTTCTTAGGTTTTTGTAGTTATTTTTTATGGTAAATCATACCTGACATCTATGTGATGCTGTGTATAAAGGATTGGTGGCCATTGGAGGCTAGGTTAGAGGTCACAAAGAGAGGAAATGTTACCATGCTTGTTAGAATTGGGCTAGCAGCATAGGCTTAGATGAGGATGGCAATTTTAAAATGACATGTAAGTGAGCCTAAAGCCTTTTGTTCATGCATATGGGTACCTAGGTTAGTAATCCTTAAGTGAGGATGGTTGGAAGTGGAATTCTAAAGTTGATTCCTTCATTTGTGATGTTAGTTAAGTTGAAAGTTTTGTAGAATTGAAAGTGTATTCTTAGTGTTTGCATAATTGGCTTAAAATGATTACCAGAATTTGCTACCTATGGTTGCTTAAGAGTGTAATTTGCAGCCTAAGATGAGTTTAAAATGTGCTTGGCATGCTAGGGGATGAGATATGTAAATTTATGTGTGGAATTCATCATGGAATGTGCATTTTTTCTTATGGTCATGAGCTACCATGAGTAGTTCTAGACATGTTGTTTTGTGCTTTCACTTAATAGGCCTAAATTGAGATGTTTATGCCCATACTTGAGTTTATGGCATGTAAATGGGATTGAATGATATTATTATTCCTCAAGGAATGGAAATTAAGTCTACTTTTCCTATGTCGTTGAGAGTTATTCATGGCATGTTGGCATGAATTTCTAAGTTGTTAAAATACTAGCTAAGTTTATTACTATAGCTTGAATATTGGCATGAATTGATTAAGGAATTAGCTAAGTGTATGACATAATAATGTAACAATATACACTTAAAATGTGCCTTAAAATGGCTAAGAGAGATTTAGACCATAACATGTAATTGAAGCTTAAAATAATGACTTAAGAAGTGACTTCTAATAAGTTAGTAATTTAAACTTTAATTATGCCTTTGAGAGACTAGAATTGATTTATATTTTTGCCATGGTGTTAGCCCACTTATAGTTGGCTTTAGTGCCTATATTTTTGCCGTGGTGTTAGCATAGTTCTAATTAGCAATTGTGCTTAGATTTTAGCCATGGAATTAGCCCGATTTCAATGGCTTGATACCTATATTTTAGCCATGGACATGGCCCAGTTATAATTGGCTTAGTGCCCAATAAAGTATTAAAAAGAACATTAAAAATTGAATTTAATTTGGACTTAAAATAGTCCCAGAAAATGGACTTCTAAAAGTGGTCAAAATGACCTATAACTATCTAGTTGACCTCTACTAGAACCAAAAATGTCACTGGACAGAAAGTCTTCCAATTTTTAAATGGAAATGCCATGACAAATTATAACATATATTACCTTGAATTTTGGCATAATTAGACTTAAGGTTTTTCATGGAATTTTACCTAGTAGAGCCAAAAAGTGGCTATACTAATTTGAATAAAATTTTAAAGTATAAGATAAAATACTTAATTGTCTATTTTTGAGACTTAAATAATATAAGAATAATTTTGGCTAATAAATAAAGTTAAATTGAGTTGCTTAGGCCATTAGTTAGAGACCCACTAGATGGGTTGACCAGTCAACTTAGGGTTTCACAGCTACTAGTTCATTAGTGCCTGGAGAGGTCTACGAACAGATCTCTACTATGTCACCTAGTTATTGATGGTACTCATTAGTGGTTAGAGAGGTCTATGGACTAATTCCATTATGTCATCGAGTT
>CANXYI011636240.1:0-13101 GCA_948208565.1 Hura crepitans
AAAATTCATGTCAATAAGTAAACTTTTGGTTTATGTACGTTCAGGTCTACTAATACTGTTACCATTCAGTAAACTTTAAGTATATTAATATTATTACCATTCAGTAAACTTTAGGTCTACTAATGTTTATATTAATTAATGAACCTCAAGTTTATTAATATTAATAATACTCAATAACTTTGGATTTATTACTAGTATTACTATCTCAAGTAAATTTCAGATTTATTATTATTTATATCATAATAAATTTAAAATTTGTAAAACTATATTATTTATCGAATATAAATTATTATATAAAAATACATATCGTTTTACTTCCAAATTGATTTTCATTTCTTTATAAATATTTCAAAATCAATAAACTTTTTTTTGACATATTATAATAAATTGCATTCTAATAATAATATTGTAAGCTCTTTTGAAACTTTTAAATTAATTTTGTACAATATCAAAAATGATAAGCACCATAAATAATAAATTATTTTACATAAAATAAATATGTTCATTAAAAAAATATATGCAAATGCAAATATCAATATGCAATATAGAAAAAAATTGATATATAATAGTTGTTCAAAGTCAATAAAATGCTAAAAAATACCGTTATAATTTAATCAAATTAATTTATATTATATTTGCTTTGCATACTGCAAAAAAAAATTAAATATTGTGACAAATAAATCTATTCAAAATTAATAAAATCTGCTAAGTTAAAATTTTTTAAAGATTTTTATTGAATTTTATTCACATTCTTGAAAATTCGTTGCCTATTGAAAGTAAAAATATTTGCAACAGATAATCCGTTGCTAATTCGTTCAAATTATCTTTTGAAAACTTATTTTAATTTTTTTAAATAACATTATCTAGTTCAATAACCATGTGTAATTACCGTAATATCAAAATCAATATTAATATATAAAATATCATAATAAAAATATGTTACAATGAAATTATTTAAATTTTTGTAATTTGTAGTCAAATATTACATTTTTCTTTATAAAATTTAGGTAAATTTTCAAAATATGTTTTTCTTAAAAGTTATATATATAGAGATAAATTAAAAAAAATGTATATTTATTAAATTGTAATTTGTCAATATTTACATGTTATAATTTTATAACTATTACATGAAATTTGTATTTTTATGCAAATTTATGTAAAAATCATAATATTTGATTAAATTTAGTAATATTCTACAATTTTTAGTCAAATGTGGTAATTTTGTTTTTTTTTTTTAAATAAATTGTAGAGAAATGTTTAATTAATTTTTAATTTTTTTTTTGTAAAATTTAGATAAAAGATATATTTTAAATTTTAAAAACTTGTTCATATTTACATAAAATTGTAAAATTTTTTATATTAAAAATTATAATTTTGTTGACTGAGATGTTATTAAAATTTGTTAATATTTATAAAATTGTGTACTATATTATTAAAATTTGTTAATTTTATATTATTAAAATTTATAAAAATTTTGTTGACTGCCATATGTCGCCATTTTTATGAAAATCATAATATATTTTTTTGGCTTTTAAGAGACAAAACAATCTAACTCTCTATCATGGGTTCATAATTTTTTGAAAGTCCCAACTTTGACTTGTGATTTTCATTAAGAATTTGAAATTTCTTTATCCTAATTTTTTAAATGGAAACTGAAATTTAAGTTCTGATTTTCTAAAAAATTTACCGTTTTCCTAAATATTTTTCACACATTTTAAATATGTAAAAATATATATTATTTAAATAAAAGATCCAAAATTAGTAACTATTTCTAGTTGAAACTCCATTCTTTTCTTTAAAAAAAAACATGATTATTAAAATACATAAAATGAAAAATAAATAAATAAGAATAAAATTACGAAAGTAACAAATAAATGTAAATAAATAAAAAAAAATTAAACAACTATAAATATATGACCATAAAATTTAGCATGCACAAGACGAAAAATTTTTAAAGTCTTATATATGATTCTAAATGTAGAATATACAAAATTTACATTATTTAATAATAATAATAATAACAATAACAACGTGTTTTGCGTGAATTTACAACTAATTTTTAATTAATAGAAAAAGAAAAATTACATAAAAATAATATAATAAAAATTAAATATGTAATAAAATTTCCTAAACATTCCTAATAATATAAAAAGCTAAATAAATAGCAGTTCTATTATATTTAAATTCAAAATTTTATTTTGCAGACTATTATATTTTTCAATTTAAGATATAATAAAATTACTTACAATGTGCAAAGTGCTATATGCCTGCTAGTTGTATAATGCAAAACTTCTTCCAACGTTATTTCCAAAATACACAGTAGACCACAATATTATAGAAATCATGGCAAGGTGTCGTCCAAAAAGTCTTACTTATTAGCCAAATGAATCTGATATGATCTCGACGCATTGAATGCTAAAGCTTACCAGCCACCAAACATGTCGTTAAAATGCTATCCTCATCCCTTATTCTGTCAGTCCCCGTCTCTTACATTCAAGAATTCCTCATTCCCCGCTACTTCAAATCCAGTTCCGACACTGAAATACTCACCATTCTCACAGAGTTTGCGCCTTGATGGATATTGGGTTTCTATGAGAAAAAGATTTCGTGCTAAATCTGCTGACCCAGATGCCGATTCCGAACAGTTTTCCCAAGAAACTGTAGCAGCTTCCAGCAATAATACTAGTTTCTTGTCTTTTCTTTGTCCCCTACTGAAGCTCTTCTCTGTAAGTGCCCGTCGTCCATCCCCATCCTGAGCTAATGCAACTTTTTATTTGGATATTTGCTTTTCCATTTTTGGAAATTAGGGCGGATTGAATTGGGAGAAATTATAGACATGGATCTTTTCGTTCGCTCGTTATTTCTTAATGGAATTTGTTTGAGTATGAATGGTCTATTGGCTGTCGATTCTTTTGAAAGGAGCCAATTTCACTGAAGGACTTAAAAGGCAAGGGAACTAAGGCATTTATAAGTAAGATAACAAGTCCGGATGATAAGATTATGAGCGTCTTTGAGATTTGTCCCATGGGGCTTACTTCGATTTTTGTTGTTTTTAGCTATCCTTTTCGGTTAGATGATTTCTTAGTTCTATAGAAATTTGTTCTCTTTTAGCAAAGGAGATTGCATTTTCAAGAGAGATCGATGATCTATATACTGAAAAAAGCGTATATATGTATTCGTCCAAACAGGAAGTTATTAGATTTTGGCAATATACATTTTATGAAATTTCATGCAAGCTGAAATAGCAGTGCACAAAAGGAAGGTTTAAGTAATGTTGGGCGTCCCTTCACTTAAAAAGGAAAAAAAAAGGGTCAATTACAAATTTAGAACTTTGACTTATATTTTATATTGGTATGCATCGTTCAAATCCCTATAAAATGGTTTCCAACCTTTCACTGCCATTGCAAAATTGAGATTATTATAAATTGTGTTAAGTCCTAATAGAATCACTCACGTTGATTGATGTGAGACCTACTTATGCTGACGTGTCAAGTACGCATAGTTTCCACCATGCTAATATGAGACTCAGGTGAGCCTCACATTAATCCACATCAACAATTCTGTTAGGACTTAATAGAATTTTTAATGGTGTTCCAATTTTGTAAGGTTAATGAAAGATTTGATACCATTTTGTAAGGTGTCGAACAATGGCACTAATATGCAATATAGGTTACAGTTAGGATCTAAATTTATAATTAGCACAAAAAATGTATATTAAAGGAGAAGCTCATTTTGGTGAATTGGCTAAGCATCTGTTGTTGGAAAATTAATGGAGGACACAATAAATTAAGGCTTGAAACCCATTAAAACAATGCTTTTCTAAAAGTGATATTTGCTCTCTCTTCTTCTTGAGATTGCTATGGAATTGAATGCAAATAGCTTTAGTGGATGTGACAAGCCTTATGAACTTCTAGACTGAATAAGTAGTGGAGATATTCTAATAAGAAAGCAAGAGTAACTAACTTGATTTTTAGTGCAAAATTTGGACAAGAAGAAGAGCGGTTGGACAAGACTTGTAAGGAAAGTTCACAAACATCTCAAATTTTAACATTAATAAATCATTTAAATGGATAGGACAGGGGTGGTTATGGTTGGTTATAGGTAGTTATTTTTATGAAATCACATATCACAACAAAAGAGGAAATTTCACCATGTTTTGTTCAATGAACATGTAATGCTAGCTTAGGAAGGAGTAAAAAAGAGGTAAATTGCAACTTTTGTAATTTTGATCTATAGGAAGAAAGTAATTCTGCTTGAGAAGGATACGAGGACAATATGAGCAATAATGAAAAACCTTACGGGTTACTTCATTTAGTGTACTGCATTCTATGAAAAAGAAGGTGTTTCTTCTCTTAATGGCTTTATGATGTAATTTGCTCTAAGGGAGCGGATTATCTTATTTTAGTGCTTCAAAGTTCAGATTAAACACAAGCTTAAACCATAAACTGGGAAGGGCTATACGACCTGCATCCCCATTTCTTTCAAAATGTTTTCAGTAAGCCAGAGCTGTGTTGAAGAGCCAATTTGCTAGAGAATAATATTGAAACCACCTGCAGCACTTTGTCTAGCTTTTGGAGCAAGATATAACAACTTCCGTCACATTTAAGACACCATGCTTTCCCAGAGTAGAACTTTGATCATTGAACTTGTGTCTTTCTTGATTGTTATTATCATGCCTGCCAGAGAATTTCATTCCTTTTATTATGTTTTCACTTTTGGTTTCAATTGTATATCTTATCTGTTGGTTATGACTTATTGTATTTATTCCATATATTTTTTAAAACTACTGCTTGATGTAGTATGATGTTTAAATTTAATGTTGATTCTCACTTGCAACATATCAGTATGTGCTTGTCTTCTATCTTTCAGGGTGAAGATCCCTCTCAAGAGCGGAATTATGCTTTGGAGGTAATCCCTTTACAAAAATAATTCTTTTACCTCTTTTTTTTTTGGCTACTAGTCCTCTCATTATTTCTGGTTTTCATTAATTATTTTCAGCTTTAATCGTCTAGGTTCATTGCATAAAGAAGTCCTTGAACCATATCTGGATATGTGGTCAATTACCTTGTTTTATGGGTTACCATTTGAAAAAGGATAGACCTTTTTTCAGATTTTAGTCAAAATCTCAGCATGCAAAATGTTAAGATTTCAATACAAAATCCTATTGTGTCAATCTCTCTCAGAGTATAATAGAGGTTAAGATACTGTAACACTAACAGTTTCACTCCATCAAAATATTATTTTCTTTTTCCCTTAAAAATAAAGAAATGAAAGAAAAAAGAAAAGAAGAAAAACTCCTTCATCACTGCTACTTAAAGCTATAACAATCAATAATGGAATCTTCATGTGCAGCATTTAGGTTTACTTCATCCTGTAGCTCGTAGCTTCTATTTAGAAATCTCGATCTCAAGTAGATACTTTCAATGAGAATCGGCAGAGCTAATGGAGTCCATGCCATTTCATGAAATTCAAACAATAAAAGGAAAAAAGTTTGGTCCGGGAAAAGCATTATCAACATTTAGAAAATGGTTATTTGCTTATTTTAGAATGATATAGATTTTGTGGAAATAGGATCATGTGTGTTAGGTAGAGTCCTAACTTAATTCTCTTGGGGGAAATTCTGGATAGGTTTCCAGAAGGAGAAAGGATGAGAGTAAGAGAATAATGGAAGAAGATGGTACAGAAGATTATAGAGAGAGAAGATGAAGGGACGGAGAATAGTGTTATGTTATTGTTCAAAAGGTGGTCCCTTAGTGTAGTAGAAGATTACATATATAAGAAAAGGATAAAGGCTGAGCTGTACGTGCTGCCAAGAGAGTGTGTACACTGCCCAATGATTGAAAATATTCTCTACTGACTTGCATTAGGTGCCAGACTAACTAACTTTGTCCTTTGGTACTACAACTAACTACCTCAATTCCCAATTACATTTTTACTTCTGCGTTTGTATCTAGCAATACCCCACTTGAGAACATTCTCGTTCCCAATAATGAAAAAAATTCTGGGAACTGTTGTTGAATGAAGTTGCTGTCCTCCCTCATGGCATCAAAAGAGGGCGAGTGTTGCCACTTGATTAAGAGCTGTTGCACATGTTTGTCTCTGACCAAAATAGTTCTTGTCTTTAGGACCTTCTCTAGTAGAATGAGAAACTGACCTTCCATCAAAGGTGGTGATACAATGGTAGGGACAATATTATCACCAATCTTTGAGCCGGGAAACATGAAAACAGGATGAATCCTGCAGTTAGATGGCAGTCGCAGCTTGTATGCCAACTTTCCAATCTTCTCAATAATTTTAAAAGGCCCATAATATCTTGCAGTTAGCTTAAGTGACTTTCCACCCAGTCTCCTAGAGCAAATTCCCTCATGTTCTGTTTTGATCTGCATGCTGCTTTATCTTATAATTCTTCAATAATAGGGATCGGGATTTTTATTTTATAGTAAGTTTATTCAGCTCTCTGTTGTCTATTCAAAACTTCAGCTGCCATCCTTTTTCTTGACTAAGAGAACTGGGGAAACATTGAGGCTGGTGCTAGGCTGGATGATGTGATTGGAGAGCATTTGAGCCAGTAGTTTCTCTATTTCAGTTTTCTGGTCGTGTAAATATCTGTAGGTCTGATGTCAACTTGTGATGTGATACTCATGTGTTTAAAGGAAAGATCAATCACATTATTATATATTTCAATGCAGTTTTTTTTCCTGAATTCTCACCATTCCTACCATATAAGTTCAGGCAACAACAAAATCAACTTTTGCGGAAGTTCTTTGTTATCCTTTCCAAAAAAGGAAAATGGAAAATTGCAGCCTGGAAAATTGTTGGAAGTCTTCTACCTATTATTTAAAAATACTTAAAAGCCCACTAGCAGTTACCTCTGTGGGAAGAATCTCTAACTGCAAATTCTGATTCCTCAGATTGAGACGTTTTAATGCTGTTATGTCATTATAGTTAACAAATAACATCATCTTTGATGTCCCATCATTTCCCTGATTTGTCATTCCTCACATTCCCAGAAATTAAACCTCTTATCACCTCTGATTCTTAAACTCGCATTCCAATCCAATAACCCTTAAAGATCCAACAACCTTAATAAAAAATTTCTGTTTTTTATTCCGTGATTACATCTTTACTTTCACTTGTATTTTTATTCATACTTCTAATTCAATGTTTTCGAAGAATTTAAATTTCTTTTCAAATCCTTAAAACCAGTATCTGCACCATTGCATATATTAGTTTGGCATTCTTCTGGACTCATCTAAAGTGACAATGGATCTCATTTTATCTTTGTAGTTCAGCAAAATGAAAATGCAACATATTATGCATTTTTTTTTTCAA
This sequence comes from Hura crepitans, assembly GCA_948208565.1. Taxonomy (NCBI): domain Eukaryota; kingdom Viridiplantae; phylum Streptophyta; class Magnoliopsida; order Malpighiales; family Euphorbiaceae; genus Hura; species Hura crepitans. The sequence continues at coordinate 7,333 of CANXYI011636240.1, forward strand.
ATAATTCCTATTGCGCCTTAGTCATTACACACAGAAAGGCTTTGATTTATAAACAATTTCCCCTGTAGCTAATCCAGTTGCTTTCTGGAATGATAGGTAGTGACATCTTCATTGTCTACCTTAGCACGATTTCCATGGGGATCAAGATCACTGTCAGAGAGTTCCAACAACCGGAAGTCAACTTCAAGTTCTGCCAAACCTTTACAACTTTTTGAATTCGGTGAGTTCTCTTCCAAGATGGTGAACATTGTTTAGCTAATATTCTATTGCTCTTTCATTGCATGAATAAATATTTTCCTTGTTTTTCTCATCTTATGATTACCTCTTTGTTAATTGGACGATCTTTTCTTAAGGTTTGATTTGCTCATATATAACATAATAGGCAAATGCCTGTGCTTGGCACTTTTCTGTCAAATTCCTTCCAAAAGTATAACATTTTATGAGATCCATTGACGTTCAAGTATGTTGAAAGGGAACTATGTTTGAACTTAGAAATTTTGAAGCTTATATGGAACCTAGCATTTATTCCTCTATGAAAAGCCAAAAAAGGTACACCTCTTGAAATTAATAGGAATTTGATCCATTCAAAGAAATATCAGATCCAGACTACATATGCTGGATTTAAGCTGTCTCCAATATTTTCCAATCACAAACGAAGAAACAGATAAGGTAAGGGGATCAGGCCTCTAAGCATTAATAGTAGAAGGAAAATAAAAATTTGAGAGGTGCCAGGAAAGCACAGGCACACACAGAGTGCTTAGACTGCTTCCTTGTTTGTCAACATTAAAGTTGTTCTTTTCTCAAAGCCGATTATCGTACATATTACATAACATATATATAATTTTTTTATTAAAATTATGAGAATTAATTATTGAAAAATAATAGAGTAAAAGCTAAATCTGCATTTCTTACTAATTGATATAGTGTATATATTATTACATATTAAATATTATGTGTCACTTTTAAAATAAAGATAAAAATATTAAATGTTTATGATAAAACTATAAAATTAATAAAAACATGTATGTATTTCTCCATAAGAAATTAATTTTATAGAAAATCAATTTCTACCAAATATTTTACTTGTATAAAAATTAAAATTTATATCATATTATAATAACATATAATTAAAAGACTATCTTCATATAAAAAAATATAAAAAGCTATTTTAATATGTGTGTGTACATATTCGTGTTCTCACGTTTATATAATTTTTTGTAATATAGTTATTTATTTACAATGTTATGTCATTTAATTTAAAATAATTAATTATCATATTTATTATCAAGATATATTCAATATGAGTTTTTCATAAAAAATAGTATCATTGTTACAATATTAAATATTGCATTTTTTTCTTAAGAAAATTAAGATGATCCGACTAAACTAGTATTATTCCCTTATAAGCCAAACTCAAACCTAATTATCAAATTTGTCTAAGTAAGAAATTAAAGTGAACTTATTATTTATTATTTTAGAAATGTCCTGATAATAAAATTATCTTTAATGATTGAAAGTGATGAGTTCTTACTTATTTTTTCCTTTATAAAAAATATATTTGATTTGCAAAAGACTCAAATAAACAATATTCTAAAAATTACAATTTATATTAGAAATGGCAATGGTAAGATACTCAAAAAAAAATCTATCCAAACTCGAACTCGATCAAATATGATACCTGAATTTAATTAAACCTCTATTTATAGGGTTAAAATAAATTGATATTTAAAATTTACATAAATAAAAATATTACTTAGATAACTAAATTTATAAATAAATAATATCAAAACTTTAAATTCTATTTCAAATAAAATACTTAGAAAGTTAACAATGTGATATTTTACATACTTGCTATTGGAAGAATATTATTTTAAATCAAACACTGTTAAACTTTCTTATTATTTTATAATTGTAAAACTCTTAATATAATATAAGAAATTATAAATTTATTTTAATTCAAAAAATTTTCACCTATTCATACTTTTATATATATAGTACAAGTATACATGTATGTGCGATGCATGTAAAAAAATATTTTTATAGTATATGTATATTAATTTTTATATATTTTATAAAACTTAATAATTGGAGAGTAATAAAATATTATTTAAATTCACGTTATTCTACTTATTAAAATGTATATATGTATTATTACATAGTAAATGTTACATTTATTTTCATAAGATAAAAAATATAATGTTAAATGAATGAAACAAAAAAATAGAAGTAATAGCACAGGCACATACACGTAAGAATCTAATTTTATAGAAATTTAATTATAACACATAGCTTATTAATATAAAGCATAATGCATCATAAATCAAAAAGAAATTTTTTCTTCTAAAAAAGTAATGTTGTGGAAGATTAACATAAATTCATTTGCTTAAAAATAAAATGCAACTTTCTGACAGAATTGATTACCAAATTTTAAATAACATGTGCATATATCAAATAATTTTTATAACATATAAATATTATAATTTTTATAAAAGATAAATATTTTAATTTTTTTTATCTTTTAGTAATAGTAGTAGTTGTAATAATACTAATAATATGATTGTTCTATCTCTAAAATATTTAATAATATAATATGACCAATTGTTTTCCAATACATATATATGAGATAAGTTTTCTCGTATTCTTAAACGAAAAATCTCTATCATCTACCTTGAATTTGATACGAAAAATAAATAATATATATAATATTAGTATAAAGTTATATATAATTTTTTTTTTATTTTAACTAAAACTGCTAATTAGAAGTTGATAAAAATATAATAAAAATTCAAGGCTAAGTTTATTTTAAAAAAATTTCATCAATGCATACTTTTACATATAGAAAAAATCTTGTTAAGTTTAGTATGACTAAAAATAAATTTCAGCAAAGTAATACTTTAGAAAATTAAGAAAAAGTCAATTAATAAGGCTGAAAATCTATAAAACATATTTGAGTCCTATCAATTTTTTTGTTATATATATTATATAATATTATTGCTAGAAATTTGATAATAAAATATCATGATGTCATAATTCAAATCTTTTTAAATTAAAGTAAAATCAGTTTAATATGAACATTAATCACATCTAATTAAAATAAATTATAATTTAAGTATGTAATTAATATGCAAAAAGTATTGAATAATTTTATTTTATTAAAATTTATTTATGACTTTTGGGATAAAAAAATAACATAATATTTTTTTAATTATTTTTATATCATTAGAATTAATGTAGTTAACAACTTTTGAATTTGTTATCGTTTGCATAATAACTTAACCATTTTGTATTTTATCCAATTATTTACTAATAGACTTTAGTCATGAATAAAACTCTTATTTGGGTTACTTTTGTTAATAATATAAAATTAAAAGGTTAATTTTGTCTAAAAAAGTTTTCACCTTATTTGTACTTACATATATACATATACCCTTAGATTTTTTATCTCGTGGAATATAAAAAATAGGAGGGGAAAAAATGCATTGCTTGATAGATAGTGAGAATGAGCAGGATTTATGAGCGAAAGGGTTTGTTAACATTATGACCAGATTGGGGAAGGTCTGGCTGTAAAATAAATCAGAAGCAGCATATTTCTCATTCCAGGAAATATGTTCTTCAAGGAAAATTGATTGGCCACCTTTATATGAAACCTGTAGTCCAATAGTTATGTATGAGTGACTTGGTAATGTGGAACTTTACCAAATTATAGGTAGCTCCCTTTTCCTTCAATTACTACAGAGGATGTTTGTCTTAGCTGGCTTCTCAAAATCATCAATCCTTTGTAACAATGTCTTTTGTATTTCTTTACAAAGCTATTTCATCTTCACTTATGCTTAAGTTTGTTCATGGTGAAAGAACGACGGGGTTAGAAATGTAATCCTCAAAAGGATACTTACCCGACACATAGAAATGAAGTGACTTTCAACACTAATGAAAGACCGAACATCGGTAAATTCACGCATAAAATTTATTTGTTAAGTTGGATCTTGGGATCGTGATTAGGAAGATTATAAAACTTTGAGGCCTTTTTAATGTTTTATTGGAGATTATCTTTACATAGAATCTATATCTCTCACATACATGAAAAATACACATATTCCAAATACAGAGGGCAGTGAAATACATGCAATTAATAATTGAAATTCCAAAAGGAATATTGCTGCAAACTACCTGTTTACATTTCTTACTCTGAAGGATGCAAGTGCTTTCAAATTACTTTTGCAAATATAACAGAAAAAATTGTGTGAACAAAAATGATTTGCTTTGTCTGCACTATCAAACAATAAAATGAGAAAAGGTCCATAATTTCATGTTTACACGTTACAGATATGTATATAATTGTCAAATGATTTAGTTACCTTGTAAAGAGTAGGGAAATAATAGGAGCTGATTTGTAGGAAGCAAATTCCTAGGAATTCTTTTGCTAATATAACTCGTAATCTATATAAATTCTTGTTTATTCAGTGAAATAAACCATCAGAAAGTGATTTATCTTTCTATTTCATAGCATGGTATCAAAGCCTTTGGGATTCTGTGTTTATTGTTAACCGAGGATATGTTCATTACTCATGTAGGCCAAGGCAGTGAGTTAATTATTTCAGTTATTAGTTACATGAATAATTGTAATCCAGCTGTACTAGTTGATTTATAGTTAGTTTTTTACAGTGAACTACACGTTTTCTTGTCTGTTGTACAGCTCATTGAGCTGTAATCATGTATATATTATGTGATGTCTTGTTGGGGACCACATAGATAATGAATTGAGAATTATTTTTCTCTCTCATCTCCCTCTCTACTATTCTCTCTTCAATCTCTTCTTGTCTTCTTCTTTTCCCTCTTCTATTCTTCTTCTATATTGATCTATATGTTAATTCTTCCTATCTAAGCTGCCCATTTCCTCATTTGATGGGAATATCCTAACAAATTTGGTATCAGAGCCAATCGGTTCGGACCTTCTTTTCTCTATTCCCACCAGTTCTTCCATTGTTTTGTTCTTCCTTCCACCAAAAGTATGAGCCAAATAGCTTGGAAAAACAAGGGTTCTTCCTCGGGTGACTCTCCCCCATCTACCGAAGAGCTTGATGAGCTTCTTCAACTCCTTAATGCTAAGTTTGAGGAGCAGGGAACATGTCTCCAAGAGTTACAACAGGAACACTTCAGTCGCATGGAGATTCTGTTACAAGAGCAAAATGATTTATGTTCCTAGCAGCGAACGAGCCAAGTTATATATGAGGAAGTCTGATTGGAAAATCAAAGATCTCTGGCTCATATCACCCAGCTTATCTAGAATTCCCAAGCTATACCCCCACCCCCTACTTCTAGTCATTCCTCACTAGCAACATCTAGCTCTAGTAGAGGTAAATGCTTTCTCATTCTCCTCCTCCTTGATTGGAGTGAGGTCTTTTACCAACTCCTCTAGATCGTACTGGTAATGAACTTATTACCCCCCTTATTTTTTTTCGTATGTTGCCTAAGCGCGACTTACCCACCTTTGATGGAGATAGGGCTCAAACTTGGTTTAGCAAATGTCGCAAATACTTTCAGATTTATGAGGTTACTCCTAATCATCAAGTTGAATTGGCTAGTCTCTTCTTAGTTGGACAGGTTGAATCCTGGTTTTTAAATTGGAGTAGCGGTTAATAGGGGATTTTATGGGATGACTTTACAGAAGCTTTGTCTGTACGGTTTCGAGAATCTAGTGAAGTTGAGATTGTGGAAGAATTCTAGAAGCTGTGCCAAACTTCATTTGTTGAGGTTTACCAAGATAGATTT
>CANXYI011636362.1:0-15203 GCA_948208565.1 Hura crepitans
CTTATAAATAATAATTAAAATATCTATAATTTTAATTTTGTTACATAACAAAAATATGATTTTATATAAATAAAATCATCTTTTAAATTATTTTTTTATATAACATATTAAAAATAAAAAAATAAAAATATCCATTATATATATAGAAATAATATACGGTTAATAAATTTTTTGCTATAAGCTCGTAACTGTTATCAAATATTAACGGTTTCAAACCGTTAAACCAAACAATATCCTAGTAAAATATTTTACTAAATAGATTATTAATTAAATTTATTTAATATAGCATTTATATTCTTATTTTAAATTTCTCTATATAAATGCTCAATTCACCAAAGATTTGCCTCAATGGCACTTAAAACCAATATTTAGTTTGGTACTGTTTTTTTTTTCTATAAAAATTAAATTTTAAAATTTCATCACTAAGCTTTTTGAAATAAATAAATTTTATTCACAAAATTCCCTAAACATTTTGAAACAAGTTTTTTTTTTAATCCTTGAGCTTTTCAAAATTAATAGATTTTATAGAAGTTTAAAGACACCCCGTAATCGCAAAGAAAAAGGAGCTCAATTTTGGAGATGTAAAATGGCTTATAACACAATGATCGTAATGGGGAACAATTTTGGAGGCCAAACAAACGCTAATATCAAACAACGCAACTTAAAAATTGTACGCCTTTCCTCTCTATCCTAAAATAAGTGCATCATCCACCTTCGGATGTTTTATTCAGTCGGACTCAGAGTCATGCCTTCTCTTCTTGTCTTTCTCGTGCTTCTTCCTATCATCTGATTCGTGTGATCTGCGTTTCTCATGCCTTCCATGCTTTTCTCGATGTTTCCTCTCCTTCGCATGTTTCTTCTCCTCATCTTTTCTCTTTTTTTGGCTATTTTCATCCTCTGACACGTGTTCTTCGTAGTTTTTTTTTACTGATGAATCAAGGACAGGTTCCTTCCCCGGCTCAATTGAAACCTCCTTGCTATTAGAAGGAAGAGTAGTTGGGTCTTCCCATGGACGGGGTGCTCTGCAATATGAATCCAGACGAAAAATATTAAGACACAAACAAGATGTATTACCCCACACTATACATATCAGGTAGTGAGGGGCTAGAAAAAAGCACAGAAATGAAACACCATAGAGCACCTCAAAAAGAACCCTAAGATTGCTTGTCAACAATATACGGAGCTACAAAGTCGTCACAATATTTCACTCCGTCAATCAAAACTGATTATTCTACAACAAAATTATCCAAGCCATGGCTATATATCAATAGAAAATAGCAAAACATGACTACCAAATAGGGGCTTACAACTCTCTTGATAGTCGATCCAATACCCCAACCCTCATTAGAAAGAGACCTGAGTGGAGAACATGCTGGTAGCCAAGGTTCATGCATTTCAAATACATAAATAACAAGAGTTAGGATCTATTTTGCCCCTGAACTTTCAAACTAAACAGATTATACTTCTTTTTTTTTCTCCTTCTTTTGGTCAGATTTTACCCCAAAACTCTTTTTCTCAGTTTTTGCCTCTTTAACAGAGCCATTTTGCCCTGTGCACTTATCAAAATAGAGAGAAATTGCCTTAAAGTGACCACCACATTACACTCTCATTGGTTGCTGTCCAAAAACTAAAGACTCACTAATTCAGGCAGTTCAGGGATAATTTCAGTACCAAAAAAATGTTCAGGGAAAATATGATTTAAACCTAGCAACAATAGGATGTCAATATAGATGTTAATAACTACTGCATCACTTCATACTAATTCCAATGCCAACGTACACTTTTATTTCAGAAACAGAGATTGATTTACATGTAGCTTTGTCAAAAATGCCTTAAAGATGAAGTCATTAAATAATTTATTTGAAAAAAGCCCTTAAAATTAGAAGACAAAAAGATGCAGATCACTTGCCCATAGTCACCTAACAATAAAACTACTTGAGGCCAACATTAGGCCTGAAGAACAAGTAAAACCTTATGAAGTATTCTAACTCTGGAACCAATTATGTTAGGATGATGGACTGGGAAAATTGATTCTAAACTTGTTACATGTAGCATTCACCCGAAATATGTTAATAGATAATATGGCATATTGATGTAGCTTATATGAACCATTTTGTGCCTTTGAAAAACATGTTCCAAAAAACCCATGTCATTCTCCAAGAAACAATCAGGAAAATATCACAAGTAATCATCACTCTACTTAAGGATTAAATTTCTACACATACAAACATTTTCATAATAAGGTAGATAGATTTCAATTTCATTTCTGGGAAGGCTTAAAAATAATAATTAAAAAAAAACCTAGAAATCGATCACAAATGGAAGATGATTGGGCTGTTGTAGAAAACCCATTTTGCCTCACTAAGGCTGTTGTGCAAAAGACAGCTCATAGAATGAGTGATCATAAAGGATTTTGAAGTACCATTAGAAGGATACCTAACAATGTGAGGATTCGCACAACCTAAATGGCCAAACATTGAATAGGCATAAGAAGCTTTCTCAAGATTCACTATAAATGCTCATTATATATCGATCTTTTGACATGGAACGGGAAGTAATGTCAGATTTCCTTTGAAAAAGCCCTGGATTATCACATGTAGCTTAAATCCACTATCTCACACATTTTAGTAGGTAGCCTACCCTATGGACCATCTGGTATTAACAAAATGATACAAAAGCAAAAAGAAGTTGAAGTGGCTTGAACGAAGTGTCAGTATGCAACAAAAAATAAAATAAAAAAATCAATTGAAAAATAGAAAAAGAACCAATCAAGAAAGGACTATTTCACCACAAAGGATTATATCCCCAAATAAGAGATGTAAAATAAGCTGTGCGTCAAGTATAACATGTTATTTGCCGTTAAACTTGAAAGCAATCAGTCATTTAGTTCCCAAGCATGGCAGGAGACAAAGGTGATTGGGTTGAAGTTCTGCTCTTAGTTATGTAGCTTTATTCCTCAGTCGTGGAACTTTATTATGCAGCTCATATATACTTAAAACCCATCGTGCACATCGAAATGTAGTTAATTTAGGCTTTGATGATGGTACACCGTGGTATACGCATAAATAAATACCTTGAGAATCCAAGACCATCCACACGTGCAGCTTCTGCATGCCCTGCCCCCAAATCCTCTGCTGTAGAGCCTCGCTTCACAAGTTCTGAGAACTCATGTTTATCAAGCCTACTTTCTTGAGGCCGGGTAGCACGCTTTGGAGCTAAGCCAAGTGCCTCCCTCATTGCCTGCTCCTCCTCTTCCTTAATTCTTCTTATCTCTTCCTTCAATGCGTCAGTATTTGAAGCCTCAGATTTTTTATCCCTCGCATACCAATGGAGATCTTTCCCTGTAAATGAAGAAAATGATGACTCCAGAATGTTCTTAATTGTAGGCATGTCTCAAGTTTTTTCTAGCCAATGAAGACATAAAACATTTCAGGTTCAACCAATATGCCTCTTCTCAAATTCAATAGCAATATTTATGGGACTACAGATGCACAGAAATGAACCAGATGGCCAAAACCTTCTTTGACCTATTCAATTCATACCTCAAAGCCACATTTGACTTGTGTTTTAAAGAAAAGATATCACATATGCCCCAAATCTAAAACAAAAACACTGTGCATGCTACTTCAGTAGAATAAATCACATAAAACAGCCTGCAAGAAATTGATCTCAGCACATAAAGGTGTAGAAAAACAATAGTGAAAAAAAGCTGCAAAGAGGCAGAAACAAAAAGAAAAAGAAAAGGTTGACGTTATGCATATTATGAATCGTTTCACCAGGCAATTAATGGGGAATTTATCAAGCTCATCAAAGGTAGCTTGTACCTTGAAGCTTGTTAAAGGGAGCAGAACCTAGGAACTCGTTGCCCATCTCTAAATTTTTGCTGGAAATCCTGGCTTGCTTTATTGATTAAATTCACACAAGCCTCGGAATTCTCTTCTAAACAGTAAAGCAAAATTAAAGAATCCTACAATAGCTAAAATACTAGCTAAATAAAGTAAAATCAACTAATTAAATAGAGCCTTCTAGCTATGCTATATAAAATCTCCTAATTAAAGAACTACTAAAAATATAATTATTAATTTCTGATGGTCTTCTTTCCATCTTTACTACAGCTACAGTAACAACTGACCTGCTATAGTTGGTACCTAAATCCAAATATTCCTTCTATGATAAGCACCAAAAGTCAAATCTAACCTTCCAGATTATCTTACTTCTGTTTCACTCTCTCCACAAAAAGCCAAAAAGAAAAGAGAAAAAAAGAAACCATGAGAAAATACATTAATAGGCAAAAACCAAGTAAAATAAAGCAATCTTTCAATTAAGCACATTGACTTGATCAAATGACACAGAAAATGCTTAGATAATTCCAAATGTTCAGTGTCTAGAACAACATAGACATAGTGGACAAAGAGTCCCTTGAGTATTTTCAGGTATGATGGGGTCATCCCAAGGGTAACGATATTTATTTGTAAATAAAATGAGAGTTTACGGCCAGAACCCACTACTTGTCACAAAAACCTCACCCTCTTTCTCACTAAGTAATTCAATACCAGTGAGAAATTTATATCTACGATAAGTTTTATATTTGTACATTCTAAGTACATTTACGCCATAAACGGTAAACAATGACAAATTATTGTATATTATTATTTAAAAATAACTACTTATTAAATTTAAATTAATCAAAAAATAATTATGAATATAAATTCAAATATAATAGAAATAACTATGAATAACTTTTAGAAAGTATCAATCAAATTTTTTGTTCAACAGTAAAATTTTATAAATATCTTTAACAAGAATTAAAGATGATTGAACTTGAAATTCTACACTATTTTCAATCTCGAATGGCCCAAATTTGGAACATGAATCCACTCAGAGAACAATGTCACTCGAAATAACACACCTAATTGCTGCCTCTGTTAATTTTTTTTTCCCAGCTGGGAGTTAGCGCTTTCATGGGAAATACAGAAGTATGAACTTTGGTGGGCTAAAAGTTGCTGAGGGACATCTCTACAATTCACTTAAGAGAGGGAAAAAAAATCAAAAACAGTATCCTTATTTGTACAAGAATTATTATACAAGAATCATATGCAATATGATTTAAACTCGCCGATTAGTTGCTCGTCATAACCATCTGCCATCCTCTTAAGCACAAACATGATCTAACCAAAAAGTAAGAGATATCACAAGTGAACTAACTAAATCCCTCTATTACATGCGAACATTAACATCTCATATTTACTCAGATCTGAATTGTTTCTGGTCACAGTTCTAGTGTTATTAGGCAATATTTCAGTGATGAAAAAATTCCTCTGTTAATGATTCATTTACAGCAAAATCGGTGGTTTAATTTCTGCAGAATGAGTGAGTTGTTTCGTATTTTAGCATTGCCTACATAGCAAATAATTCATAGTTTCCTAGTTAGAAAATAATTCCTATTTCCTTAGGCTTGCAACCTCTATTTTCCAGCAAAAACACGAGATAGGCAACTGTTTTTAACAAGTTTCAAGGTTCTTTCTCCCTTTAATGACCTCGAAGGTACAAGCTCCCATTAACAAGCCTAATAGATTCACCATTAATTGCCCAGTGAAATGATCCATAATACGGGAACGTAACAATTTGTATCAAAGCCTAACAACTTGCATAAAAACAATGTAAAAGCACAATTAAGGAGTCTCTACACAAAACTTAAGCCAAAACATAAGCAAATTTGATTGTGTGCCTTGCAGCAAAGGAATCCAACTTGGAGATTCAACTGCAACAAATATTACGAAAATTGGAAGAGCTCTTTAACGAAATTGACAGAAGCAGTGATAAATAAATTTAAGAAGGCTCGGTTCAAAACAGCACCTAAGACAACCAAAGTAATAGAATTGAGGAGCTGCAATGAGAGGTGAGTATGGACTAGTTAACCAGACCACAGTTTATTTTCTAAATCCAGTTCACAACTTTCTGTTTTGCAAAATAAAGACAATAACCAGTCCATTAACAATTTGTTAATCATTGATTTTTAACCAGCCCACTGGCCACAAACTTCAGTGTCACATGCTTTAAGTCCGATACAAGATGAAATTTCACCTATATTGTCATTCAGTTTATTGGAGTTCACCAACATTGTATGTAAGCTTTGAGTTAGAAGAGACACCATCAACATATAAAGGAGCAGACCTCTATGGGTTTCAAGTTCACTTAATACAGGATCTAATAGAGGCAGGATCAAGCTGGACCAGTTTTTGGACAGAGTTTGCAATTCATTTCAAAAGCCAACAGTTCTGCTACCTATTCGAAACTATAACCATCCTTGAAGGAGTATTATGATGAGGATCTTGATCTTGAACTTGAGAACAACTCTTTCTCCATGTGGGGGATAATGTTACAGTTCCAGGGATATTAGGCAATACTTTAGTCATAACAAAATTCCCAATCAGTGATTCAATTTCAGCAAATTAAAGGTTTAATTCCTGCAGAATTGGAGATTTGTTTTCTATTTTAGTATTGGCTAATTAGAGAAAAATTCCTAATTTCCTAATTAGAAAAGAATTATTGAAATAATTCTTATTTCAATAAGCCTGTAATCTCTAAGTTAAAGTGACAGAATTTAATCAATGAAATAAGTCACATATTCCAGCAAAAAACCCAAGATAATACCTGTCATTAGCGAGTTCTAAGGTTCTTGGTCCCTTTAATGAGCTCAAAGGTACAAGCTCTCTTTGACAAACTTGATAAATTCACCATTAATTGCCTAATGATACGATCCTTAATAAGGGAAATGATATTTCTCACATGGAACGTGAAAATAATAACATCAAAAGATCACAAAAATGCACAGCTAAAATTTCTAGGATGAAAGGTTAAATACAAATTATTTTGTACCCAAAGTGCAATTTGTGTAAGTAAAACAAAAAATCTGGTTCATAATAACACGTGATATTAGCAATGACAAAGAAAAGCAAACCAAATATGTAACCAGCAGAGAACATTAATAAATAGTACAGAATACAGTTCACATGCCCAAACTGTAAAGAGCAGTTGTGCATAATGAGAGCATACCTTTCTGCCATCTTCCAACAGGGGCCTTAATACTATGACCAAGATAATTCTCTCGATGTTTATCAACCTTAACATCTTCCCAACTAAATTCTGCAGGACAAACATATAATTATTACTCTAACCACACCTTAATCAATTAATTCTCCAAAAAAAAATTATGCACATAAAAAGCTCATTTTCATCCAAAGAGATTACCCAGCAATTCAACAATTCAACATTTCAATATAATACACACATATAAATCGTCACGAGGAGAATGAAATAACTCAGACCCAAGATTTTAGGCATATAACTAAATATTAGATCGAATCCGAACACCTAGACAACAAAAGTATTTTCACTAGAATAAATCGAGAAGAACTCACAAAAGATAATGATCCGGACTAAATGATCCCTCTATCATCTCTTTCCGTTTCACTGTCTTAGGGCTTTCGGTTTCGGCGGATTACAGTTTGATAATTAGGTTCGAGATCATGTAGGCATGACAGATGAGGGAAAATCGAGTTTAAAGGAATAATAATAACAATAAAAAGAAGTTCGGATCAGAATAAATTTCAATAATATTTCAGAATAGTATCATAAAGAACGAGAACTTACGATCTCGGCCACCGCGGACGCCACCTCTGGTCGGATGATACATGTCCGCACTGGTTAAACGGCTCAAAGAGAAGAAACCCTGGGCCTTTTTTTTCTTTTTCCGCCAAAGAGAAATCCTCGCCTTCTACCTCCTCTCTCTCTTCCTACACGTACGAGAGAATTTCTTTTTCCATAAAAAGAAAAAAAAATATTTTCCTTTCCATTAGTTAGGAGAGATTTTTCTCTTTTTCTTAAATTTTAACTAGGAAAAGTATTATTTTTGTCTCTAACATTTATCTCGAATCTTTATTTTATTCTTCAAATTACTTTTATAATAAAATTAATTATATAGTTATTTAAAATAATATTAAATTTTTCTCATAGTTGTTAAAATTTATGCAAAAAAGCACTTATTATTATTAAAAATAGTGTTAAAATAGTCATATTCTCTACTACTTAGAAAATCATTTTAATATTATTTTAATAACTACATAGATATTTTTCTCTAAAAATAACATAAAAAAGAAAATAAAATTTCGATATAAATATTAAGGACAAATTATCAATAGGTTGCATTGCACAAGTATTTATTTGGTGCACAGAATGATATGATATGAAAAGATACACATCCTCCGATTATTTATCTTTAAATGTCAACCATCAATATTTTGTAAATATTTTAAAAGAAACCTAATTAGCTGATTTAAAAAAAATATGAATATAAAATTTATTAAACATATTAACCCAAAAAAATTTAACTCAACGCCAAAATTGAAAATATGAGAAAAAGAAAGGAGAGAAGAAGAGAGGGAGGCAGATCGATGGTGAGAGATGACATTCAATTTCGGTGAGTCCCAAGGTAAATGAATTGTCAATATTTAATCAAATGCCCATATATTATGTAATCTCAAGAAAGAAAAAAAAAGTTGAAGATAGTCAAAGAGAAAAAAAAAGTTGAAGATAGTTAATGAAGCAAAAGATATAGATTGATCCATCTCCGGCAAATCTCTCTAGGAAATTGGTTAGTTGATAGAATGGATAAAATTTAGATTCACTTCCATTTCATTGAGGAAAAGAGGTCAGCATGAAACAACAATACCTCAACAATTCGATTTGTAATTTTAAGGACAAAATAATATGAGAGAGGAAGGATGTAACGCACCCATAAAATATGGAAATAAAAAAATAATTGGGTTAAAAGAAATAATTTTTCTTAAATAACTAAAATTGGAGTTTTGTGCATAGTGTGATAAAAAGTGGAGTAAAATAATTTTAAGAGTGACTAAAAATGATATTTGGTTATAGGGCCATATAGACCGTTGGATGGTATTTAGGTGATGAATCTAAGCCATCCATCCACAAGGTATACATACCCAAAAATCTGCCTATAGTTAGAAAAAAAAAAGAGAACAACATTCTTTGGAACTTCTTTAAAACATTGAATGCCAAAGAATTTCTAAGGTAAACTGATCAAATTAACATCTAAGCTTTTCTTTGTGATTTTTTGCTCTCTTAGCTGCATTATGGTGTGTTTATCTTCCCTTGTACTTGTGTTATGGTGATCAAAGAAGAAAAAGAGGGGAGAGTTTAAGGCAGAAATTGAAGTAGGCATTCATTCTATGGGATTAAATTCATCTCCAATCCATTTTCTACCATTAGGTAGTATGTACATAAACTAATCTTTGTGATTATTTGTTGCAAACTGACTAAAATTGAGTTTTTAAGTCAGAGATCATAAATCTGAAATTCTAATTTAATTGCTAAATTTTGATGTTATTTGCTTGAATTTTTATACAATTAGCATGGGATTATTTGAGTATAAATTGTATGAAACACATATAAAAAAATTAGAATTGAATTGGGTGTAATTTGAGATGAAGTTTGTGGAATTTGCTACTATTTCTATAAAAAAAATCAAGTTTACTTTGTCAGACTTGAAGGTTGGGAGCTCCTTGGGTCACACAATCGTGAGTCCCACCGACTTTGTGCATAGAGGTGAGATTTTGGGGGCCTTATGTCCGTGAGCTCATCCTTGACCCTATAATTTAAACATAATGATTTTAAACAATTTTGAAAAGATATTTTTGCATGATATCAATCGATTGATTTCTCATTATTTTTATAGCATAAATTATGTGATATTGTACATGGGAATTTAATGAATTATGAAGGAGAATAATGCAATTTTGGAATGAAAATAGTAATGACTTTTATTATAAAAAAAATGTGTAAAATGTTATGAATTGTCATAAGAAATTCATTAAGAAGTTTTAGAGTAAAAGTTTATTATTATTAACAAATTAAAATACATATACTTTCACTACAAGATACATAATATCAATGTGATGAAAGGATATGGAACGGTGATGATGCTAAGTAATTAGAGGGGATTAGAAACACTATTTGGGAACATAGATTATTCCTTTGATGTGATAACATTGAGAACATTTGAGTTACAAGTTCATGACATAGGTAATGTGAAAACTTGAACATGATACCTGTATATAGGTACATGAAATTTTGAATGAATTACCTTTATTTGCCTACACATTTTGAGAATGTTACATGATATTATATGACAGATGTTATGAGCATGACATTATTGACTTTTTCTTGAACTCTACTATGTATTCAACTAATAAGTTTGTTTCAAAGTCGTGGAGCATTAGGTATGAAAATACCTAAAAAGTAAAATTATTTGACGTGACGAATAGATGTTTTGTTAGTTGGATGCCACGATAATAAACTTATGACACATTGCATAATACATGACATGAGAACCTGACTTGAATGAGTGTACATATTATGCATAGGTAAAGATATGCACTTGTCAACACATGCGACATAAGAATTATTGCCATAAGATATATGAACATTTGGTAAGATGATGATCGGATAGTAAGCATGATGATATAATGAGATATGCGATGACAACTAGGGGTATTCATGGTTAACCGATTTTTAGATGAACTGATCCGGAATCAAACCTATTTTTTTGTTAACTGCATCAATATTTGTGGTATGCAATTTTTATTTTTAGAAACCGATAGTTAACCGTTAGTCAATGGTTAACCGGTTTATATATATTTTATATTTTCATACCTAAAGAATATTTTATTTTATAAATACTATGATACATTAGTCTCTAAAATATTATAATGCATATTTTTAGTAAACAAATAATGAATTATTTCTTAATTCAATTATATATACTTTGATAGGTGTATAATAGACACATTATTATTAATTTCATGTTGAATGTATCTAATAATGCAATTAATTACATCAACTTTCTTTTTCTTTTCATTTTTTATTTTGAGTATTATATTTGATTTATAATTTTATTTTTAAGCACTTTTAATCATTTTAAAAGGATTTTATAATTTGTATAATTTTATTATATTTATATGTTGAAAACTTTAACAGTTTTAATGGTTAACCGAAAAAATTGATTAAAAATCGAAACTGATATAGTGGTTAACCAATATTAATGGACCGATTAATAAAATTATTCGTGGACTGGTTAACCAGTCAATGAACAACCTTAATGACAACTATGATAAGTCATGAGAATGTCATTGTGATGTGAGATAATGAGATATGCGAAAGTGAAATTGAATACAGTATATTGACCCTAGCTAAGCTTATGAACACACTATGTGATCACAAAATTGTGATCTTTATGAAACAAGCATGTAAATCTATTTTGAAAATAAATCTATAACGGCTATGTGAACTTAAAAAGTAATGCCAATGTATGCTTGGGCTAAAGTTAGTGTTGAGATAAGTTGACATGCTGATAGGGATTTTAATAGCAATATTGCGATATTTTACCATGTGATATTATAGTTATAGTCATGTAAGCCCCGCTTGGGTATTGTATAACATATGTATGCTCACTTGAGCAAGTGTGATACATGAGTACAGATGCGTAAGCCCCCTGCTAGGTCCTGTACATTTTATGAGCTCATTTACTATGTGATATTGTGATTACGGATACGTAAGCCCTATTGGGTACCATACATATGTGTAATTACCCATTATCTAGTTTACAATACTCTTAGAATACAGTGGGTTTGAAATTAAATTATTCAGAATAATTGTGTTAATTAAGAATGATTTTGAGAAACATGAATATGATTAACATGATCAAACATTATCATTGAATGCTTTATGTTTGAATACATAATGTGATTTTCATTATTATTGTGTGCCATTAATTGAAGAAGTAAGTACATGTAAATTCTGGTATAGTGTTTGTTATGAGTGTGAGTACTATTTACATATATGGAACTGGATTGGAATGTTGACAGCATATGTGTGGATCCAAATATAACGATTATGTATGTGATGTGTAATACTGAAGGGATATGATTTGTGGGTAACTTGATGAGATAATTAACTGCATAAGGATTTAAGGTCCTCTAAGATGAAAAAATTGTAAATGTACTTATCAGTGTTGTGATAGTGAACTTATAGATGTGGACTGATACGAATGATAGCAATGTCTTGGGTATGACGAGATAGCAACTAAGACATGAACATGATGTAAAAAAACTAAAAATTTTAGTTAGCGATGTCATGATTATGGCGATAAAAGTGTGATAAATCAATTTATGTAAAATTAGGGATATAATGATCTTAATACTATAATAAGGTAGAAAGTGTTAATGTTTAATGAATAGATATGAAATATATCTGTGAGTGAATGCCATTGCTTGTATGATTCTGACATATGTGCATACGTGACATTCCAGATGCTGGTAGCCTACAAGGTAAGTGAAGTTAAGGTCATGTGCATAAGGGTGTTATAAAATTAAGATAAGAAGATGGGGTATAAATAGTATGCAAAATTCGCTTGTGTAAACTAACTTATTCATGCGAAAGAAATCCTATAATGATGAATGTTGAACAATGTGATTGTATGGAACTATGGATTAAGTGATTGTACGGAACTATGGATTATTTCAAACTTTAGTATATATATCATTAAGCAAAATTTGCTTAGCACTTTGGTTGTTTCCATGTGTAAGTTAAAGATTTCGACATTGACAGAAGAGGCAAATTGCAAAAGAGGGATCCATAGCTGGAGGATGAGATCATATTATGTAAATGCATGTGCTTGTGTTATTCTAATTATTTCCTTTGGTCAATGGTCTCACTTCAGTTGAGTTTCCATTTTCAAGTGGTAAAGTTTTTAACTATGGGTTGGTTTTAAAAGCCAAACTTTTGATTTATTTTGGGTTATGGTTTTTAGGTTTTAATCGTGCATGGTTTGTTGGAGTTTTGAGATAGGATAGAATGAGTTTGATTGAGATTGTGTATGAGAGTGAATGTGACATATGTGTATGAGATATGTTTTGAAACCATGATGTGAGCATTTACATAGTTCAGTGGCATAGGCATATAATGTGGCACTCCTCTATTTAGTGGCTTCGGTTATCGAGAGGAGAGGCGTAACAGTTGGTTAAACTAAAAGGTTTGTTGGTGGTCTCATTTTGGTGGTCCCTTTATTGCACCTTCTTTGATATACTCTGGTAATTATGGAATCTATTATAAGGTCCTTTAGAGATTCTTTTTCTTCCTCATTTTCTCGTCATATTAACGAAGAAGAGTTTGATTTGCAGGAGTCTATTGTAGCTCACATAAAAATTTAATTGCAAAATTGGAGTATCCCAAAACAAAATATCAATGCTATTTGCAAAATCAATTTTTTTTATTTTATTTCTAAATATTCCAATAAACAAATTAAACAAATTGTTCCTTTAAATCATGTGCATGAAACTCTTACATTTTTTTCTGCTACTGCTATTGAAAAGCATAAGAAGAAATATAAATTTTTGCATATTGGTATCCTACAAATTGTTGTTAAACCATAATTTAAAATTAGATTAGACACTTCTATTTTCATCTGTTTAAGAGATGCTTCACATTTAAAATTTTCAAACTCTTTACTTGCTATGGCTGAATCAAATCTTGCGATTGGTCCAGTTTATTTCAATTATTTTCCAAACTTTTTTATTTCTCTATTTGATCTAAATATTCTTGATGCCTTAACCTTAACTATTAAATCTAAGAATATGAATTTTGCTGATAATTCTAGATTTATTACTATTCTTTATCGCTTATATCATAAAGTTATGGCCAATACAATTGGTCCTAAGTGTAGGCATTCTTGTACTAGAAATGAAACTATACCACTAGAAGCCAATCCGTCACATTCTAAAGTTCAAACACCTAGAAAGCTAAAATGGCATGAGCTTTCATAAGCACGAGTTTGGGAACTCTAAGAGTTAATTAGACTGCTACCTATACAAGCTAGTACTCAAGCTTCTGGAATTATTTAATAATTCGATGGATTAATAAGTGTATCTTTTGCTTTGACCTTCTTACTTTTTGCTAGAATTACTTCTTTTCATTCTTCTAGACCTTCTATGTCTAAACTTAATATTCCTACAACAATAAAGGAAAATACATTTGTAAATTTAGAAACTCATCTTGAAGGTGTTGATTTTGACCAAAGAATACCCAAACCTGTTTATGAAGAAGCCCAAAGTGCTCCACATGAAAATACTAGCCTCCAGGTCAACTTCTAAGTCTATAATGGAAAATTATTCCACACTGAGTATAATTTCAAGCAATTTTACCATTAACAAAGTTTCATTGAGAAATGAATATTTCCAACCTTATAATCTTGAAAAAATTCTATGATTTTAAGACTCATTTTTTAAGGAGAAAGAGAAAACATACAAAAATAGTTTTATGATTATTTAGAAAAAAATTTTAGACAAATGTTCTATTTTTCCAATGTTTTGAAAAGTAATGCTAAGAAAACCAAATAAATTTCCCATTTAAAAGCATTCTTGTATAGCAAAGGATATAAAGCATTCTTGTACAAAGACTGTGTTACCTCTAGTAATGCCACTATTAATTCTGTTCATATTCCTTTAGAAGAAATTAAGCTTAATTTCATGACCAAGAAGTTATTACTTCTCCTTTTAATGCAATTAATATAGTAGATGATGCATCCAAAACCCCATTATATAAAAAATGTACAATTTTAAAGCAACTTTTCAAATTAAATACTTCATATAATTGCTACACAACTAGATAGGGTTAAAACTTCTTTGTCAAATCCTAGAACCAATTGAGGAACTCCGTCTAGAGAAGGTACACCTATGAAACTCTTTTTCAACCATTTGAAATTCCTAGTCAACATAAAATTAGGTTAGGAGACAAAAGGAGATATTTTGGGAAAAAATTTAAACAAACTAGATATTAACATTATCCAAAATCCAATCTCCATCTAAAAATCAAGCTTTTGTCTAGTATTGCTATTATAGACAAATCAAAAATAGAAAAAATAGAGTACACAATTTTAGTTAGATGAAGAGGAACTATGGCCAAATATTCAAAAAATTTATTATTCTAAAACCATTATCGTTGTAACGCCTAATAGTCAAGGTTTTATGAACAGTACCTTTTGAGCCCGAATGATGTTCCTCATGGTGCAGGTCGTCATTTCGAGTTTGATGACTGATATATTGGTCATAAAACTTTGACGGGCCCAA
>CANXYI011636548.1:0-13686 GCA_948208565.1 Hura crepitans
ACAATCCTGACATTAAATTTTAAACAATTAATATGCAAACAAGCATTATTGATGCACAAAATTTTATTAAATAGCTAATTTTTATCACCTTAAAATATGGATAGAATCTAGAGCTGTTGGCAATTTCACATGGAATCTCAAATCCATCAGGTTGTTTTATGAATTTGTCCTCCAACTCTAAAATGACTTTGTGGAACAGTGTGAAAATGACGACTAGTGGATTCACTAGACCATGAAAAATAAAAGATAATTCTCAAGTTGTAACATTATCTGCTAATAAATAAAGTATCTTAGCAACTAATTCTTTAATCAATACTCAAATTATAGGTCTAAGACCACCCTCTCTGGCTAAGAAATCCCACAGTCCAGTAAAAGCTAAAGAACTCATTCTTATAAGATTATAACAAAGCTCCGATGAAAGTAAATGGTTCATTAGTTCATCTTTAACTCTTTCCCCTTCAAGACGTAAATTACGTGCGGCTATCCGTTTATCCTTTTCAAGATCATGCAAATGAATGCATAACCAAACAAATACTGGACAAATTCCATATGCAGCTAACGTGCTTGCTTATAATATCAATTTATTATCTTGATTATTATGATTGGTAATCTATGAAAAAATTTCATTAAAAAAATTATTAGTGTAAATTAAATACATATGCATGTAATACAATGTAAAATTTAACAAAGCAACAACAAGAATATAAAATATTTTATAACATAACACACGCAAGCACACACACGTACACGTACATACACTCCCCCATGCACACACACGTACACACACAATCATACAAACAACTTTTTTTTTTTGTTTGATTTACAAGTAAAAATAAAATATACAATAAATAAAAAATTGAAAATTTTATGAAAAAAATAAATAATTAATAAATATGCAGTAAATAAATTATTTGAACAATAAAAAAAATCTCAATTAATTTTTTTAAAATATTTATACAGTAACTATTTTTTTTTTGGATCTTATTTTACCAAAATATCTCAATCTATAAAATATACAAAACAAAAAAATATATGTGTGAATAAATAAAGAAAAAAAAAAGAAGAGATTTGCATAAAGTAGGTTGGAGCTAAGAATGTAAAAACATAATTTACATGGAAAGACAATTTTTTAGAAACTATTTAAAAATGTAACACAATAATTTTATTTTTAAGCTATTAAAAAAATCAGATTAACTTTCATCAAATGAAATCAAAATAAAGTTTTTTATTTTTAAGACCAAAAAAAGAAGATAAGATCTATAAAATAAAATCCACATGCAAGCAAATTAGAAAGAAACAAAAATAAAATTGGCATTTTAAAAATTTAATATGTAAGAAAAAAATAATTTATCAGATGGAAAAAGGAGAGATCTGAGATTGCGTACCTAGATATTGATAGAAAGGAGAAGCGAAACTATTAAGTTTGCTTTTTATAGTAAAAAATGTAAAATGAGTATTATAAAAAATGATGAAAATTAAAATTAAAAAACAAATTATTTCACTAAATTAATACTTTAAAATTTGATAATTTTCTATAATTTTAAAATTATAAAATAAATAAAATATAATATTATTATTTTAATAATTAAAATAAATATAATTTTATAAAATATAATATATTAAAAAATCATCCCAAACCACGAAACAAGTAGTCCAAAAATTGTATTTTATTTGTTGTTTTTTTGAACCAAAAATGCAATTTAGTGAGCCGGCGACGAGGCAGATAACCGTTTCTTCACTTCTTACAAGCCAAAAAACAATCTCCTAGATCTTTCTCTTCACTGAAAACAAAAGAGAGAGGAAACAGAGTTGTGTTCGCCTTGGACATGGCGATTAGGGTTTTTCTTATCTCTCTGTTTCTTCTATTGTCTGCCATCGATACTTTCTCGCTCTACGAAGATCAAGTAGGCCTCATGGACTGGTGAGCTCACGAATTCTACTCAATTTCAGCTCCATTTGTTACCCGAAGGAATAGCACAAATTGCGGATAAAACTGGAAGATATTTTAGATGCTTCGTGCTATGTAGCTCCAATCTGGCCCCTTCATTTGAAGTTGCTAAATCCGAACTGAGCTAATTGCTCTTGCTTTATTACTTAATCTATTTAGTGATTAGAATTCGATTCATATGTGATGTCACTGTGTAGATTCAGTTTTATCTGATTGCTGAATTTCTGATTTTAATTTTGATGTAGGCATCAGCAGTATATCGGAAAAGTGAAGGACGCAGTATTTCACACACAGAAGACTGGTCGAAAGCGCGTTGTTGTTTCTACTGAAGAGAATGTTATCGCTTCTCTTGATCTTAGGCATGGCGAGATCTGTAAGTTGAATGCCTTCTGTCACTTCTCGTGGTTTTATGATCTTTTCATTCTTTTTGTTTATCGAAATGCCTTCTTTTTTTGGTGCAGTTTGGAGGCATATTCTTGGAACCAATGATGCTATTGATGGAATTGATATTGCCATGGGGAAATGTAATTGTGCTCGTATCTATAGCTGTATTTAATTTTTATTTTTATTATCTGCAATTGCTTTTGATTTCCTGAGCCGTTTTAACATGTTTGATTTGATTTTGTTATTGAGCATATAGCTGCTTGATCATAAATAGATTCCTCCAATAACAAGAGCTCGATTCTAGTTTTCAGAAGATGTATTATGTGCTCCTTTTTCTTTATTTAATTTATACAAGATTAGTATGAATCCAGGTATCTTAGCCATTAACATTTTAGTTTAAAGCCATATTTTAGTGGTGCTCTTTGTGTTTCCATATGTCCTATTATTATATTCTTTTAATGTGGAATGTAGGAAAATATAAAATGGTCATCACTCCTTGCATCCCTCCATTTAGTACCTGAGAAAACAAAATTAGACTTGCAATCAGCAAATTGGTCTGTCGAGCTAATTGCAAAATTTATTCCTAGTTTCATCATGTGTAACAGCATTACTTTCTAACTGTAATTTTATCTGGATATTGCTTTTGAATTCTTGTGTGCCTTGGATGGAATGGGCATTAAGTGTTTTAGTTATTTCAATTCTTAAATATGTTCTACTATATTTTTTCAGATGTCATTACTCTGTCAACAGAGGGAAGTATTTTAAGAGCATGGAACCTTCCTGATGGACAGATGGTGTGGGAGTCTTATATTCAGGGTCCTAATCAATCTAAGTCTTTATTTTTGGTGCCGGTCAGTAGATAAAAGCTTTTTTGTTGCTTAGTGTGGTCTTGATTTTGCTGTAGTCATTTAATCACGATCAATGGAGTACCTATGGGATCTTCTAGCTAAAATGATTCCTCATTTGTAAAATCAGATAGAATTTTCCTATGTATCTTAATATATTTCCTAGACAGAAACTTTTTATCCCTTTGCTGTTAGGGTCATAGGAGTAGGGGTGAGCAAAATTCGGGTTGAACCGAAATAACCGACTGATTTTTTTCAATTCAGTTCAGTTATTTGGTTATTTCGGTTCAGTTCGGTTTTTATTTTGAGAAATTTTCGGTTATTTCGGTTCGGTTTTAGAAGTCAAAAACCGAACCGAATATTGATTAAAAATATATTTTTTATTTATATAATTAAAATTATTTGAATTTTAAGGGTATATTGAAAAAACGAACCGTGAAATTTCGGTTAACCAAATTTTTATGGGTTTATATATAGATTTATACATGAATTAAAAAATTTCGGTTAACCGAATTATTTCGGTTCAGTTCAATTCGGTTTTCGGTTAAATCGGTTCGGTTATTGAACCGAACCGACCGATGCACAGCCCTACATAGGAGCTCTCAAAATCTCAATTCATTTTTCAAGTCCGCTACTTCACATTGTGCATTGTGGAAATTTTCATAACCATTTAAAAAAAAAATTCATAACCATTTAAAAAAAAAAAAAAAACTTTTTTCTCTTTTTATTACTTTCCTATTTACTTTTATGTTTTTCTTTAATTTTTATTAAATAAAATAAAATTAAATAATAAGAAAAATCTTAGTATATATTAGTATATTGTATTATACACTTAGTATATGTTACTACAGAATTAGAATTTAATATAAATAGATTAGTACTAGTTCAGAGTACAACTATAAACTCTTAAGATACTCTAAAAATTAGAAAATATTGTAACTATATTATATAAAAATAGAAATATATAGAACTTTCATCGGGAATTATTCTAATTTCACTTAGATATTGAGATTAGATATTTAGGTGAAGTAAGTTTTCATTCTGCAGGCAAGCTCAAGAATCGACAAGGAGAGTGTGATCCTTGTGTTTGGTAAAGGATGTCTTCATTCTGTTTCAAGCATACATGGTGAGATCCTTTGGAAGAAGGAATTTTCTGCTGAAAGGTTTGGGGACTTCGAAGTTTTATGTTGCAAATGTTGCGTTTGTTTTTCAACCATAATGCCATTAATTTGTTTGTAGTGCACCTCACTGCAGTTTTGAAGTTCAGCAAGTAATTCAGCCACTTGGCAGTGATATAATATATGTGGTAGGATTTGTTGGTTCATCCCAGTTTGATGTGTACCAAATCAATGCAAAGAATGGAGAGCTACTGAAGCATGAAAGTGCAGCATTTTCCAGTGGATTTGCAGAAGTTTCTTTAGTATCCAGTGATACAATTGTGATGCTGGATTCTACCAGGTCAATTTTGACAACAGTGAACTTTCAGAATGGAGAAATCAGCTTCCAGAAAACATACATATCTGACATAATGGAGGATTTCTTGGGAACAGTGATGATATTATCCTCAAAACTTTCAGGGATGTTTGCTCTGAAAACAAATACATTTACTGTATTTATTAGAGTGACAAGTGAAGGTAAGCTGGAGGTGATAGATAAAATCAATCATGTAACAGCTGTTAGTGATGCTCTCTCATTGTCAGAGAGCCAACAAGCATATGCATTGGTTGAACATAACAGCAATGAAATTTACCTTACTGTCAAGCTTGGTCATGAGAAGGATGTTCTACTTAAGGAAATCATTAAGATGGACGAAGAAAGGGGGATGGTCCAGAAGGTTTTCATTAACAATTATGTCCGGACAGATAGATCTCATGGATTTAGGGCTTTGATTGTGATGGAAGATCATTCATTATTACTGCTACAACAAGGCAAGATTGTTTGGAGCAGGGAGGATGGTCTTGCCTCAATAGTAGATGTAACAACATCTGAACTTCCTGTCGAAAAGGCAGGTGTATCAGTGGCCAAAGTGGAACAGACCCTCTTTGAATGGCTTGAGGTACCATCTACTTACAAGATGTGTATTTAAAGATTTTTCGTATGCAAGTTTCACAAGCTTTCATGATGAAACTGAGCTCAGTTGAAACTGAAGCTCCTAAGTTGCTCTTGCATCTCATGTCATTTTCTTTGCTCTCGTTCCTTACCCACTCCACTGTGGTTTCTGCACATCTTCCAAATTCCATTTGCTTTCATGAGTTCATTGGTTCACATTGCTCAATAATTGCATTATCCAATATATTAAAAAAATTTCAGCAATTAAATGATGAACTTCCTCTTCCTTACAATTTAATGGGCTACACAAAATTTTGAAGATAATCTTAACTTATCTTGAACTTATTTGTGTACCAGTAATAAGAAATATGGGTGTACATTTTGTAATGGTAGAATAGACTTGTTTATACTTTTTTGTTAACTACTTGTTCATTGCATAATTTTGACAGTGCATCTAATTGACCAAATCTTCTTTGATATATAAATTTTGATTGTGATTTTCTACTTTCTAAGGGCCACATTCTAAAGCTCAAGGGCACCTTAATGCTTGCAAGCCCTGAGGAAATAGCAGCCATACAATCCTTGAGGTTGAAGAGCTCAGAGAAGAGCAAAATGACCAGAGACCATAATGGGTTCCGGAAACTGCTCATTGTGCTTACTAAATCTGGAAAGGTTTTTGCCCTGCACACTGGGGATGGACGGGTTGTGTGGTCTCTCTTGCTAAAGCCTCTGCATAAATCAGATGCATGTGAAAACCCTACTGGGCTTAACGTCTATCAGTGGCAAGTTCCTCATCACCATGCAATGGATGAGAATCCATCTGTGCTGGTAGTTGGCAGGTGTGAGTCAAGTTCTGGTGCACCAGGAGTACTGTCCTTTGTTGATACTTATACAGGGAAGGAGCTTAGTTCTTCCATACTAGTTCATTCTGTTGTGCAAGTGATTTCACTGCCCTTTACAGATTCAACTGAACAGCGGTTGCATCTATTTGTAGATGTTCACGGACAAGCACATTTATACCCAAAAACCCCTGAGGCTGTTGGTATATTTCAACGTGAGCTCTCCAACATTTACTGGTATTCAGTTGAGGCTGACGATGGTGTTATTAGAGGGCATGCATTGAAGGGAAATTGCATTGGTGAAGTAGCAGATGGATTTTGCTTTGAAACCTCAGATATATGGTCAATTGTATTCCCCTTGGAATCTGAAAAGATCATTACAACTGTGACAAGAAAGTTGAATGAGGTAAGCCTTTCCCCCCTTCAAAAAGCTGACAGCTATCTCCTATGTATGAGATAGAATTTCTCTCTATAGGAGCATTTATGTACGCTTGGCTACTGTCTATTTCAATTTTAACCACTTCTTTTTATTTTGTTCTCCAGGTAGTCCATACTCAAGCAAAGGTTGTAGCAGAGCAGGATGTGCTTTATAAATATATATCAAAGAATTTACTATTTGTGGTGACTGTTGCACCAAAAGCCATTGGAGGTATTGGATCAGCCACCCCAGAGGAATCTTGGTTGGTTGCATATATAATTGATACGATAACTGGTCGCATATTGCACCGCATGACTCATCATGGTGCACACGGTCCGGTCCATGCGGTAACTTTCTTCTATGCTTTTTTTTTTTTTTTTGCTTTTCTTTTTCAATAGTTGCCATTCTTTTAATGGAGTTGGAGCATGTTGCCTCATGCATCTCGACTTTATGCAGGTTTTTAGTGAAAACTGGGTTGTCTACCATTACTTTAATCTTAGAGCACACAGATACGAGATGTCAGTGATTGAAATTTATGATCAGTCTCGGGCAGTAAGAATATGATCTCTTAGACTTTCTTCAATTTTGTTTATGTTATGGTTCTGAAAGCTAAACTTCTGCAAATTGATTGCAGGACAACAAAGATGTTTGGAAGCTTGTTCTAGGAAAGCATAATCTCACTTCTCGCATTTCTTCTTATTCTCGACCAGAGATCATAACAAAGTCGCAATCATACTTTTTTATGCATTCGGTCAAATCAATAGCTGTTACGTCAACAGCCAAGGGTATAACTTCAAAGCAGTTGCTTATTGGTACAATTGGTGATCAGGTTCGTTAACATTTTAAGAGAAGCTGAAATTCCAAGTCATTTCCTGCTTTCCATTGTGAACCTTTGATTTTTGTTCTGGTTGAATTATCATTTTACCTTGCTGAAATATGGGCATAGGCATCTAAGATGGCAGCTATATTTTGTTGTGCACTGACTGCGAGCAAATGCCTTTATAGGTTTTGGCACTTGATAAGCGTTTCTTGGATCCTCGACGGTCAATTAACCCAACACAAGCAGAGAAGGAAGAAGGAATTATACCTCTTACAGATGCATTGCCAATCATTCCTCAGGTTAATTTTACATATTTTTGTTCCTCCTGCACCTACACTACTATTTTATTTTGTTTTTTTCTTGGGGGCACACTGGTGATATATTGGCTCTTCTCTCTTCTAGCCTTGCTTATGTCTACACGAAAATGTTTCAAGTGCATGATTATTTAGAGATTGATATTGCAGTAGAACGAGCATGCTTTATATCTTGGTCTTTGTTGAGCCTTTGTAACTCTCATTTCAGTGATATATTTGGCTGGAGAGACACTCACACACACATCCTCGGACCAATCTTGAATAAACTGTAAAATCATTTATTTGGGGTATCTAAAAGATCCAAGTCAAAAGTCATCTCAGAGACTGGTCAAGAAAAGAAAATGAGCAGAAACTAAAGCAGGTCATGTAGACCTAAATTTATGCTTTAAGAGTGATATACTTGTGCTCCTGCAATATCGGGATTTTGGAGGGAAGAATCTACGAGAAAGCCTTAACTTTCAACAACAGTAGATAAAATTCAAGTGACTGTTCATAGGACTGAGAATTTTGAAAAAACTGCAAAACGCACACACGCATATGGACAGCACATGCTTGGAGAATTTTGATCCGAGGCATAAAACTAGATCAATTCTTGTGTATTGATGGTTCTTACTTGGTTTTATGTTGTTCTCCATTGATAATTTTACTTCTATTAGTTGATTGCTCCGTGTTTTTCAAAATGATAAGAAAATTATTTTGCAGTCTTACATTACACATGCCCTTCAAGTGGAAGGTCTGCGAGGCATAGTAACTGTGCCAGCTAAACTTGAATCAAACACACTGGTATTTACATATGGCGTGGACCTCTTTTTCACTCGCCTTGCACCCTCAAGGACATACGATTCACTTACCGAGGATTTTAGCTATGCCTTGTTGCTCATAACAATTGTGGCGCTTGTGGTGGCAATCTTCGTTACTTGGATTTTGTCAGAGAAGAAAGAACTTCGGGAGAAGTGGAGGTGAACTTAATTGTCTACCCTGTCTGTGTCATAACAATTTTCATGTTTTTCTTTTATTTTTAGGTTTAAAAAGAAGCATCAGCTTGATTTTTGTTGGATTAGATTAATGATTTTGTAGCATGGCCACTCTTAGTTGCATTTCTAACATTAGGAAGTACCAGAGTTCAGTGGGCTCAACTTGCAAGTCAGAAATCCTAAAGAAAAATATTTTCTGATTTTTATAGAAAATTGTTTGTTATGTTTTGCTGTCATTTTCCAATCCTAATTAGGCTAGAGAATGAGAAATCTTGAATGACGAATATTAATATTCTGTTCTGAGTGGCTATTTAAGCTCCAGTGCCCTTCATATTTATATATTTAATCCAGTAAAATAATTGAGTTGTGCAAAATATTTTCGTTGCCTTGGTGAAAAGAGAGCCTATAATCAGAGTCTTGTCTTGTTATTATTGACTGGTTTTGGAAATAATCGTTTTCTACAAGGGGGGATTGAGAATATCTAAATGGATTGTAAATTTATCCCCAAGTAGATATGCTTCCAAAGTTTGTGGAAGCCTCTACTGTGCTTCCCTAACTGTGGCACTTTCCCGTCAATCGGTAAACATGTTACCTAATGTAACTTTACATTATATAATAATTATTATTTTATTGATTCACTCTCTTCTTTGTGTCGCTTAAGAACTGGCATCAATTATCAATTTCTTCTCGGAGGGAGACATCAATTGTCATTTTAAGTCTTACAATTTTAAGAAATAATAATTATTTTGCTTTAATTTTTTCAATAGTAGTTAATATCCAGTTTTCCTTATGTCATGCAAAAGAGGTTCAGTGATCTTATTCTTGATGAAATACCGAAAGTTGAACATAATTATTAAATCAGGTTTCTGATATTTAAACACAATTATTGGACCTAGATTTATGGTATTCGACTCGCATGAATGCATCGAAGTGTTTATGGTTAGAATATTATTAATTTTGCAATTATCTCTTTATATTATTTAAGAGAAAATTACATGAAATGCTACTTTATTTTTTTTTCAAATTTTTCGTGTTTGGAAATAATTTTTTTTTCAATTTTCTCATTTCAAAAATGCGCTTTCTTATTTCTTAATTGTGGTATACTTAAGTATATCATATTATAATTGTATGAAATACTTTAAATGTTTGTAGTATATCACAGTATATTAAATTATATCAAATTATAGATTGCGTAAATTATTTTGGATTTTTTTTTGGTGTAGCACTGTGTACTTTAGTATAACACAAATTATAGCTTCTACGTTACTTCATTATTTTATGGTACACTAATTACATATTGTATAAAATCTTTTAGGTTTTTGTGATATATCACGGTAAATTTTTGTAATACATTAACACACCAGAATACAAAAGGGTTAGTTTAAAAAAAAAGGAGTAAGAAAATGAAATTTTAAGAAAATAAATATGGTATTTTTATTAAAAAAAATAGTACTTTTTAGAATATTTGGGTATAAATCCCAATAAATAATAAAAAAAATTGGTTATTAATTTATGTTTCTTACGATCCTAACTTAAAGAAAGTCCATATCCTTTGTGCCCGTAAAGCTTTGCACGTATCAATAATTATATTTTAACTCGTGAATATCTTAATTGATTTTAACTTCCAACTCAAATTTATCAAAGCATTTTGTGGATATAATATATACTAAAACTATCATATAAATTCAAGAAGACGGAAAATTTAGTAACACATGCGCATTAAATAAATTTAAAAACTATTTCTGTGGGATTTATATTTGATTATGTTTTGTTTAGGTTCATAGTTTATGCTTAACTACAAGACTAGAACAACATTATATGGCTTGAATTTGAATATTTGTAATTATCAGTATTTATTTTAGAAAGGTTTTTTTAATTTTCATTTCTTTAACTATAAATAAGCTAATGTATAATTATAAATATTAATTTTTATAATTAATACTGTAATTACTAACATTGTTTGAGCTGGTTATTAGCAAAGTTCAAAATTTGAAAATAATAACAAAAAAATGTCGGAAAATAGTAAAAAAAAATACAAAAAATAAAACTATTTAGATCAAAATTTTAAATTCATTTATAAATAAAATTTAATAGAATTAGGTACTTTATTTTTAAGAAAATGTTTATAGTTTAATTTTTATAACAGGTTTATTGACTTGATGAAAATAATTTTATTTATTTGGGTGTAGCGAACACAAATAAAATAAAATAAAAGTAACTTTTTAACTAGTGAAATTTATTAAAATTTTACTTTACATTATATATTGACTAAGGCACTATTAATAATTATATACATTATAATTTGTTAACATTCTTTTAAAGTAAAAATAAAATAATTAAAAGAATTATTGTATTTAGTAGTCCATTTCAATAAAATGTTAGAATAAGAGTGATCTAAGATTTGAATGTTTCATTTACTTATTAATGGTTGCATATTCAATGATATATAATTATGTGGTGAATCTATTTATTAATTAGGGTAAATTAGGTTTTCGAAAAACTGCATTCTTATGATCTTTAATTGTTATTTTTATGATTAACGGCTTAACGTGCTAATTTTGCTAATTATTTTATTAAATATATTTTATTTCTATGTCCAAGAAATTAGTATTCTAATACAATTTTTTTTATTTAATTTTACTAAGGTACGTATAAGATTGAAAATTCAAATTAGGAAATTTGATTAAAAAAAAAAGTAAAGAATTGCAGTGATATTAGTTCATAATCATTGAACTTATTATTAATAAGCTGTTGGGAACAATAGCCAAACTATTTATATCAATAAATAAATACGAACAAAATAAATTAATAAAGAAATAAATAGAATTTACTTATTAATTTGGCATTAAACTTATGTGTACATATGAAAAGGGTATATATAAATTCATTAAATATAATTAAGAGGGATACATCAAAGAGGGATAATATTAAAGTCTTAAAATCTAATTACAAAAATAATATCTCACAATTTCATT
The DNA here is from genome assembly GCA_948208565.1 of Hura crepitans. Classification (NCBI taxonomy): domain Eukaryota; kingdom Viridiplantae; phylum Streptophyta; class Magnoliopsida; order Malpighiales; family Euphorbiaceae; genus Hura; species Hura crepitans. The sequence goes on from CANXYI011636548.1 coordinate 11,567, forward strand.
GAATTATTGAGTACAGTTTATAATTTGAATTCAGTTTTGGATTCTAATTTTCTCCGATTTAGAACTTTGAATATTTAGTTTTCAATGGGCAAATTTTATTATTTCTTGTAGTATCAGAGGAATTTTGTATTAATCTAATATATAAAAAGCGCAAAGTTCGTGCTTTTGATTCTAAGCTCACAACGTAGTTTGTTATTATATTAGATAATTTTTTTTATTGTAAGAAATTTTAGGGTTTGAATGTTATATTTTATTTGAGTATTTCTCTTGATATATTTAGTAAATTTTTTGCTTTCTTTGCTCATAGACATAAGTTTCTTGCCAAACTATGTTTCTTTATTTTAATTTATTTTATTGTTCACGTTGGTTTTACTAATATAAATGTTGTGCCTGTTATTCCCAACTAAATAATGAGTTAGTCATAACTTTTTTACCATAAAATAATTTAATTTTTATTTTTATCATTTAAAATCATAATGATTAAAAAAATAAAAATTTTGATACTGAAATATTGATGTAATAATTATATAAGCTTGAAAAATATAAAAAAAATAAGTATTTTTTTAATTTTTATATATTATATATATATATATATATATATATATATATATATATATATATATATTTCTAACAACGTGCCACATTAACAATTGATACTAACTTTAAAAATTTCAATTATTGTGATTTATGTGAAAAGAGTTAAATATTAAATTATCTCTATGATTCAAAAAAAAATTGTTAATGACTTTTAATCAATCATAAACATAATTAAGGCCTATTTTTAATGAATCAACAACTATATCTTATAAATTTATTTATCATAATTTAATATTTAATTTTTAAAAATTTATGTATTTAATATTACAATACATTAAACCATAAAAAATGAAATTTTTTTTTTGTTATTACTAATCTTTCATATCCAAAGATAAATCATAAGAAATAAATCTCAATTGGAATAGATTTCACCACTGAAAAAAAGAAAAAGAAGAGCTAATTGTTGGAAATTTAGGCAAAAAATTAATGAAAAAATCCTAAATTTTAATTAATTCAAAAATCGATCATGTCAAATCATTAAGAAAATAAAATTGAATGCAGAAGCGTACCTGAATTCATGGCTAAAAGTAGAAGAAATCACGGTGAGAAACCAATAAAATTGCAGGAAATGCGATCTTCTAATTGATCGTATACCTTTTTGCAGCAGATGGGAACCAACGACTTATTGTTATGTTATATGTCAATTAGGGACCACATCCTTTATATATATAAAACCTAATGGGTATCATTACTAATTTAGCCCATCATTAATTTGTTAATTACACCTCAGGAATTGTACACATTTATATTTTAAACTCCACACTATTATATTAGATGACATGGACCTCTAAATAAATTAGATCACTTTAATTAGGTCTTTAAACTTTATAATAGGAATATGTACACAATTATTTATTGCAATACATGTACGTTTACATGTCTAAATGCATTTATAATTAATTATGCACACATGGTTAATAGTCCAAAATTCTAACAATCTCCCACTTGGACTATACAACCATGTGTCTATAGAATAAAAGCCTTTAATCGTATACAAATCTCTATTGTCCAATCTTATGTGCACAAATATAAAGATATGTCATCTAAATCGATCTCGTCTATCAGTCTCACCAACTCAAGGACCAAAGGGGTAGTCGTTGCTAATATTTGCAACTAAACCCACAATGATCTCATGTGTCAACTCAACTAAATGACATAGATCAAGTGTGGATGAGTAGCATGAAAATTACATGTAATGTGATATATACATGCCTATTTCCAACTGGTCCAACCTTAATCAAATGAGATTTGAGTTCAGAGAAAATAACTGAATATTTCAATAATGTCATGACATTTAGTACAATATCAAGCATAAAGAACATAACAAAATTCTCACTAAATCAAATGGCATTAAATGTAACAACACCCATATGTGTGACATTTTCATGAAAGGCCTTGGGTGCTAATGCCTTAGTGAGTGAATCTGCAACCATAGAGTTTGTTCCTATAAGCTCAATACTAAGTAAATCACTCTAAACTCTTTCTTTCACAATAAGGAACTTAATGTCTATATGTTTAGATCT
>CANXYI011636680.1:0-17678 GCA_948208565.1 Hura crepitans
ACCATTACACAGTCATTGTGAGTTATTCTACTAGTGCAATAGCAATGAGGTCTAGAATGTGGGCCACTATATATCATGATATGGGCTAATTGAGTAGTTAAATAAAAAATGGAAATTATGTGTACTGTATTATGAAAAAAGGCTTCATAAACATAAAATAAGAATATATATATTAAGTCTAGATTAAGGTAATGTGACAAGTGTAAGTAGGTAAACAATGAGCATAATAATGTGTGTGTATTTGGTACATTATGATTGCATGGCATTGCATGTTTAATGTGAATTTATTTGCAAACATGTGTAACCATATTTTCTTGAATACACCACTAAGCTTTATGCTTAGCACATAGTATTTTTTTAATGTGCAAATAGTAGATAGACAACTTCTGTAATGCCCGAAAAATCTCCATTCTATGAATAGTACTCTCGAGCTCTATATGGTGTCATTTAAGACACTAAAGGACCATATAATAGCCAAAAAGGGGCATTGGTCAAACAACTTTTACCAATTAGAAAATTATGAAAATGAGTGAATTAAAAATTTTAGCAGAACCAAAAAATCATTGCAAGCTGAGAACTAGTGAATAGTGACTTCAGTTGAGGTTATGCCGAGACAGCTCCGAAAAGTGCCTAGACGGCCCTAAAAAATATTACACCGTAAAGCTCTAAAATTCCAACGAGTTCATCAGTGAAGGAATTTTAACATTATGAGGTCGTTTGATAATTATTTAAAATTTTTTATTTACACGAGTGAATAGTAACCCTAGTTCCCGAAAGAATTTTAGCTTGAGATTTTACGAGGCTTTTAATGGGCATTATCAAGAATTATTGGCAATAGAATCATGATTTTTAGAGGTCCGAAGAATTATTTGGAAATTTCAAATTTTAAAAGAAAATAGAATTATTTAGGGCCGTCCGATCAACAAGTGGCGTGATTGGGACCATACACCTTACTAACACATAAGGCTACACATGTGTGTGTGTGTATGGATAGAAAAAACTCATCTTCCACCCAAACTCCCAAAAAAGCAGATGCCACACCATGGGAGATTCTCCCTTTATCTTTTTCTCTCTTTTCTCTCCATACACCATAAGAACTCAAGAAATTATATGAATTCTAGCCTTTATGATCCCTTAAACATGATCCAAGTGACAGAACGTAAAAAGGTTGCTCGAAATTGAAGTTACAGGGATGGAGTGAATAGTAACTTTTAGGGGGTAAGTGATCTTTTCTAAGGTTCATTGTTTTCTTAGAGAGTATTTAAAGTGTTTATGTCATGGGTGAAAAGAGATTTTAATTTGGAGTTAATGGGAATTTTGTAGGAATTTTCAAAAGGTGAACCCTAATATGTCATTTTGGCAAATGGTGGAAAATGATGGAGGAAGAAGAAATTGATGGTTTTGGAATGGATTTAACATAACTTAGAGCCCACTATAAGTGAATTTAACTAAAACTTGCGTTGTATTTTAGAGATACTTGGAATTTGAGGCACGTAAGTGTTTATGAAAGTTGTATTAGTGTATGTATGCATGATGATCTTGAAGTATTATATATGCTAAGATGTGAAATTGGTGTAGAAAAGATGATGTAGATGTGTTTTGAATGTGAAAAGTATGTGTGAGCATGGGATGAAAAGATGGCCTAATGTATGGCATGTGTACATGGATCTTAAGATGGTAATGTGATGTATGACATAAATATGGAGATATATGCATGGTTATAGATTATAATATGATAAGGCATAATATAAGGAAATGGAGTGTGAGATGGGTATCTAAAGATAATACATGAAATAGTTATAGTGTAAAATGTTAAGTATAAGTTTAAGAAATTTAAATGATGTGTGTTACTTGAAAACTAATGTTAAAAATGATGTTTGGGTATGGTAATAAAGAGGTAATGTTTAATGGTATAGATTTGCGTAAGTATACTGGCATGAGGTAAAGAAAAGAATTGAAAATGACTAAATGAATAGTAACATTTACATAAAAAGGCCCATAACTGTCCCGTAAGAATGACTCAAGGAAATTAGCCTATAATTGTGTCTTAGGGATATAGAAATAAGTTAAATATTTGACTGATGATGCAATACAAATGGTAAGTGGATTGGAATTAGAAATAAATAAATGAATAACAAACTTAATTCTAAGAATACTAAAGTATGGAATAATGAAATATGATAAATATATTGTTGAAATCTAGTCTATGAAAAATTAAAATGGAATAATTAAGCAAGTGCATATTGTGTAATTTTTGTATAAAGGTTAAAGTGTAATTGACTATACAAGAAGACCATTCACCTGATAAAATCACTATAAGGGTGATAAGAGTAAAATATTAGGACATAAAGGAGTATAGTGACAAATAAAGTAAATTAAAACCTTAAGAGTAAAGTGTTAAATATTAAACATAAAGGGAAGAAACTACAAAAGGGAGAAATTTACAATAGGGAATAAGAGGATGATAATTTGGAGACAGATAATAGTAATGCAATATACATGCACTTATACATGAAAAAAAAATTAAAACAAATTAAGAAAATGAAGGGAAAGAGGCATGAAGAATATTAATGAAGAGAATGTAATACGAGATGTAGATATGGGAAACTAGTTAAACTAGGGAAACATTGAGTAATTGTTAAATTATAAACAATTACTCAATGATGAGGTAATGATGGAAAGATGATGCTTTCACTAAGAATATTTAGAAAATAAAGAAGAAAGAGGAACGATGGTGAAGATGAAAGAAAGAGATGATGGCCTAATGGCTGGAAACACACTGGATAGGTTGACTGGTCAACTAGGGACTAGCATCTACTAGAGGTTAGGTCTGAATGGATTTTAGCCTATGTATGGCAGGTGCAGCTACTGAGCACTTATTTGAGCCTACATGCTCTGAGTATTAGGAGGCCTATAGACTAATCCTTGCTACCCACTTGATGATTATAGATGTTAGGAGGTTCCACAGGGCTGATCCCTACTATCCACCAAAGATGTTGATTATAAGGATAAGATGTATTGGAATATTGGGAGGCCCATAAGGCTATTCCCTACTATCACCATTGCAGATATTGGGAGGTCTACTGATCCCTGCTATTTACCATTCTGATATTAAAAGGTTCCAAGTAATTGATCTTAGCTATCGAACATAAGGTGTTTATAGACACTAAGGTCCAAAATGTGGGCCACTATACTAGATGATATTTGATACTAATTTTTTCGGTTCTTAGACTAGGTAGGTGTAGCTACCGAGACCTAAAATAGGGGCCATTGCAAAGAATGATTCTCGATATCTAGTGATTGGGAGTTTTCCCTAAACTTTAGGGTTACAAATAATAAGATTGAAAAGCTTAAACGAAATTAATGTCATATGAAGAAAATATAGATGTTTTAAATTATGATAATAGGAATAACCTATAAGTATAATCAAGTGAAATGAGAAATAAGCTATAAGAAGATATTCAATAGATATAGTAATATTATGATAGGTCCGAAAGGTGTACAAGGGCTTATGTAATTAAGATAGATAATAGGAGCATACAAAGGAAAGGGTTAGAAAAGGTGAAGTCATCATAAGTAAACCTTGAATGGATAATATAACTAAAGTAAGACATTAAATACACTAGGTGCTAGAATGATAAAGAGGATAATAGTGTAAATTGTCTAAGGGATGATAAAAATAAATTATTAGATTATCTAAACAAACTAACTACAGGTTCGAAGAAAAGTAATAAATGAAAGCATATATATGGAATCTTAAACTAAGAGGGTCAAAAGATAGAAAAAATGTAAAAAAAAAAAAGATTATTAATTGATAAAGTGTTTAAAAAGGAATTTGTTGATACTCTGCGTATTCCTTAATAATTTTAACTACAGCTAATCACAATCCAAGTACTAGGAAGTAATACAGAGAGTAAAAATCTAAAATACGATGAATGGTCTGCTAGTAGTAAGATAATTTGTAATTAACTCACTATTGGATGTTGGGATGTATGCATGAATGAACTTATGATACAATGCATGTTTCACTAAATTCACCACTGAGTGTATACTCAGTGCATTGGTTGCCCGATGCGTAGGTAATAAGTTCAACCAATAGTGTAGTCAAAGACTGTTTAGGTAAGATTTTATTTTTATATTGATATGTACATAGTAAATAGAGGCGCTCATGCATGTTATTGTGGGTTAGGGGGTAACATAATGGCTATATAGTTGAAATACCAATAAATAGTAAATAGATATAAATTATTGCTATAGTTAGTAGTTTGGTTTGGTAATTTGCTGTAAAACCAGGCATATGAATTTCTCATACCGTAAAGGTGTACAATAGGTCATTGGTACATATGAACAAAATTTTAATACTGAATAAAATAAATATTAGTAGAAGTTAAATGAAAGATGCCCAAGGAAATCCTAGGATGGGTGACCTCTGGAAACTAACATACTTTACCTGATTTCTTATAAATTAGGTAGAGGGTGTAACATTTTATGGTATCAGAGCAGGTTTAGGTGATTATAAGCCATAATGCATGAGTGCCAATATCGAATAGAGGGTGTGTACAAATGCTGAGATCTAAAATATGGGCCATTATACTAGATGATATTTGATACTAATTTGTTCATTTCTCGGATAAGGTAGGTGTAGCTACCGAGGCCCAAAATAGGGGCCACTGCACAACATGATTCTCAATAGCTAGTAATTGGGAGTTTTCCCTAAACTTTGGGGCTATAAATAAGAAGATTGAAAAGCATAAATGAAATCAATGTCATAGGAAGAAAATACAGATGTTTAAATTGTGATAATAGGAATAACCTATGAGTAAAATCCAGTGATGAGAAATAAGTTATAAGAAGATATTCAATGGATATAGTAAAATTATGTTAGGTCCTAAAGATGTATAAGGACTTATGTAATTAAGATAGATAATAGGAGCATAGAAAAGAAAGGGTTAGAAAAGGGTGAAGTCATCATAAGTAAACCTTAAATGAACTATATAACTAAAGTAAGACATTAAATACACTAGGTGCTAGAATGATAAAGATGATAACATTATAAACTGACTAAGGGATGATAAAAATAAGTTATTAAATTATCTAAACAAACCAACTATAGGTTTGAGGAAAAGTAATAAATGCAAGCATATATATGGAATCTTAAACCAAGAGGGTCGAAAGATAGAAAGAATGTTAGAAAAATAGATTATTAATTGTTAAGGTGTTTAAAAAGGAATTTGTTGATGCTCTCTATATTCCTTAATAACTTTTATTGTAGCTAATCACAATCCAAAAACTAAGAAGTAATACAAAGAGTAGAAATCTAAAATATGATAAATGATCAGCTAGTAGTAAGATAATTAGTAATTAACTCATTATTAGATGCTGGGATGTATGCATGAATGAACTTATGATATAATGCATGTTTTGCTAAATTCACCACTAATTGTATATTTATTACTTGATATGTAGGTAATAAGTTCGACCAGCAGTGTAGTTGAAAACTATTCAGGTAAGATTTTATTTTCAAATTGATATGTACATAGTAAATAGAGCCACTCATGCATGTTACTGTGAGTTAGGGGGTAACACAGTGGTCATAAAGTTAAAATACCAGTAAATAGTAAACAAAAACAAATTATTACTATAGTTAGTAGTTTGGTTCAGTAATTTGCTGTAAGTCTAAGCATATGAATGTCACATGCCAGAATGGTGTACAATAGGTCATTAGTTCCACTGAACAAAATTTTAATACTGAATAAAATAAATGTTAGTAAAAGATAAATAAAAGTTGCCCAAGGAAATCCTAAGATGGGTAACCTTTGGGAAGTAACATCCTTTGCTTGATATTTTATAAATTAGGTAGGGAGTGTTACATTTTGTGGTATCAGAGTAGGTTTAGGTGATTCTAGGCCTTAAGGATGAGTGCCATAGGAATTTCAGGATGTTCGAACAGCTGCAACACTACTAGAAAATGAAGTTTAATGGTAAACTGCTGGTGAAATAAGCATGTGAACTTCCCAGTAAAGGGAATAGTGGGCAAAAGTGATGGTATTATAACTATGTATAATTCCCTTCCTCCTAAGTTAGAGTAGTTAGTGTGTTAGCCAAAATATATGTGGAAATCAATAATGTTATGATGGAAGGTAATAAGTTTAATAGATGATATGGATAGAACTGAGTGGATATTTAAGCAAAAATGAGTGTAGAAAAATAGAAAAAGGAAACATGAAGTAACTTTATATATTAATTGGTGATTGTAAAATTACTGTAAGGTGAATTGAACTTCAAATAAGAAGGGAAAGATGAAGTCTAGCAGTACGGTGAGTAAAGAATAGATGAGAGGAATTGGTATACTCTTATAAGAAATAGAGTATTAAACGTAGAAGTAAATATTGTTGCAAGACAGGTAGTGGGACTAGTGGTAAGTATTAATGAATGAATATGAATATTTCAGATAAAGGAATATAAGTAAATTATAAGGGAGAGATTTAACCCCAAAATTGAGATAATAAACCTTAATGAAGGGACTAAAGGAAGATTTAAAGGAATCCCAAAAGATGGGAAGAATAATAATGGACCTAGTGTCTACTAAATAAGGAATAAATGGTCAGTGTATGATATGCTGTGAGATTGAATACTTCAATGAAGCTATAATAGGCAAAGGACTAAGCCATAAAGTGAAGGGATCTAGTTGCCTATAAACCTTAATGTAAGTTGAGAAAAAGTCATCAAACCTTTATGGAAAAAGGAAAATCATGAGGGCATCAACATGGAAAATCAATGTTAAGGGCAAAAGAATGGGACTAGTGAGACCATAAACGATATAGAAAAGATGTAAATGTGTAACAAGGTTATGTTGGATGACCATAGAAAGAGAGTAATGATAGAATTAAGGATAAGAAATGTCTGTCAAGGTCTTTGAGGATAAGGGCTATTATTCCTCCTTGATGCAGTTATTACCGGGCCTAGGCATTGCATTATATAGCTTAAGTTGCATTTTGACATTTTACGTAATTACATTATGCATGACATATTTTTCATGATGAATATGTATACATGTGTTCTATAAAGTGAGCATGGCATATTAATAGCCCTAATATAAAGGGACTTGATAGAGCTAAGGAAAAGAGAGAGAAGTGATGCAGTGATAATAGAAAGGAATTGATAGGGAACAATAAGAAGGAAGAGAATTGTATTTGAAGAACCAAAGAAGGCTAGTGTTGATACAAATGGATGAGTAAAGAAATGACTAGAAATGCTGAGGTGAGAACCCTATGATGATACAGTAAGAATGGAATAATGGAAAATATACTAATAGATTGTAGTGAGAAAAGAAAAGTAGCTTAATCCTTTGAGCCTAAAAGGGGAAGTGGACAAGGTAGTAGTGGAAATGAAAACATCTATGAGAAGGGTGATGAGGGTAAAATACAGGAACTACTAGATGTATAAAAGAGAACTAGTTATAAAGATGTCTTTAAATTCTTTAAGGCATAAAAATGTGGATAAGTAATCAATTGAACAATATGATAAAGTGAGAACAATGAGGCATACAGTTACGACAATCCAAGAATTTGCTCTGGATGAACTATACTAAAGAGAACTAGGGACAATGTTAGTAAAAACAAGAGAAGGAAAATGCATGTTTTAGCACCTGAGAATCTTAGAGGGAAGCTCAAATAAGGAGGATTAGGGAAATTATAAACGAAGGTGTTATCTTGAAATGCCAGTCTTTGTATTAAAGATTAGTACCAAAAGAATAAGGAAGTATGAATATAGTACTAAATCACAAATAAGATTGAAAGGTAGGAAATCTTAAAATGAGTTTACGTAAGAAGCAAAGGGAATTGAGGAGTCAAGAATGGATAGAGCCTAGCATTGGAAGAAGTGCAAGCACGTAAGAACATTTTCATAATGTTTTGTGTTCCAACTGGGAATAGAACATGGAAACATAATGTTCCTGAAGTATGCAACTTATCATTATCTAATAAGGAAAGATGATAGAATCTAATAGGGTAGAGTTAAAAATCATATTGGGGGAGCTCCACCCATAAACGAAGGAAAGTGAAGATTGAATTCATAGAGAAACCTCATGATAAGGAGTGAAGGATCAGAAAAGGAAATAAGAGTTTTATAAATTCAGGTGGTCTAGGAAAATAATTAGAGGATGAGGTTGTATTCAGAGCCACAAAGGTCTAGACCTACTAGAGGGGAAAAGTATGAATGCAAAAATGAAATGTTGAAGCAATTAATTGTGCGGCTACGAAAAATTTCAAGGACAAAATTTCTTAAGAGGGGAAGAATTGTAATGCCCGAAAAATCACCATTCTATGAATAGTACTCTCAAGCTCTATACGGTGCCATTTTGGACACTAAAGGACCATATAGTAGCCAAAAGGGGGTATTAGTGAAAAAAACTTTGACTAACCAAAAAATGATGAAAATGAGTGAATTAAAAATTTTAGCAGAACAAATAAATCATTTCGGGCTTAGAATTAGTGAATAGTGACTTCAATTGAGGTTGTGCTAGGACAACTCTAGAAAGTGCCTAGATGGACCTAAAAATATCACACCCCGAACCTAAAGAATTCTAATGAGTCCATTGGTGAAGGAATTTTAATATTCTAAGGTTGTTTGATAATTATTCAAAATTTTTGATTTACGCGAGTCAATAGTAACCCTAGTTCTCGAAGGAATTTTGAGTTGAGATTTTACAAGGCCCTTAATGGGCATTATCAAGAATTATTAGCACTAGAATCATAATTTTTAGAGGTCCAGAGAAATTATATGGAATTTTTGAACTTTAAAAGAAAATAGAATTATTTAGGGTCGTTCGATTGACAAGTGACATGATTAGGGCCATACACCTTACTAATACATAAGAGTTCACGATGAAAAGAAGTAATCTTCCACCCAAACTCCCAAAAAAGTCGACGCCACACCATGGGAGATTATCCCTCTTTCTCCTTCACTCTTCTCTCTCCATACACCATAAAAACTCAAGAAAATTATATGAATCCTAGTAAAGATAAGGTATAAAATAAGTAAAGTGTAAAATGTTAAGTATAAGTTTAAGAAATTTAAAAGATCTATGTTACTTGAAAACTAATGTTAGAAATGATGTTTAGGTATGGTAATAAAAAGGTAATGTTTAATGGTATAGATTAGCATAAGTATACTGGTATGATGTAAAGAAAAGAACTAAAAATGACCAAATGGATAGTAAAAAAAATGACCAATTGAATAGTAACATTTACATAAAAAGGCTCATAACTATGCAGTAAAATAAGTACGACTCGTAACTATCCCATGAGAATGACTCGAAGAAATTGGCTTATAATTGTGTTTTAGGGATATCGAAATAATTTAAATAAATAACTGATAATGAAATACAAATGGTAAGTGGATCAAAATCAGAAATAAATAAATGAATAATAGACTTAATTCTAAAAATACTGAAGTATGGAATAATGAAATATGATAAATACATTGTTAAAATCTAGTCTATAAATAATTAAAATGGAATAATTAGGTAAGTGTATATTGTGTAATTTATGTATGAAGGTTGAAGTGTAATTGACCATACAAGATGACCATTCACATGATAAAATCACTATAAGGGTGATAAAACTAAAATATTGAGACATAATAGAGTATAGTGACAAATAAAGGAAATCAAAACCTTAAGAGTAAAGAGTTAAATATTAAACATAGAAGGGAGAAATTTGTCATAATACAAAAGGGAGAAATTTACAGCAGGGAATAAGAGGATGATAATTAGGAGACAGATAATAGTAATACAATATACGTGCACTTAAACATGATAAAGGATTTAAAATAAATTAAGAAAATGAAGGGAAAGAGGCATGAAGAATATTAATAAAGAGAATGTAATACGAGATACGGATATGGGAAACTGGTTAAATTAGGGAAACACTGAGTAATTGTTAAATTATAAAATGATGAGGTAATGACATGAAGATGATGCTTTCATTGAGATTATTTAGATAATGAAAAAGAAAGAGGAATGATGGTAAAGATAAAACAAAGAGATGATAGCCTAATGGCTAGAAACACACTAGACAGCTTGACCAGTCAACTAGGGATTAGCAGTTGCTAGAAGCTAGGTTTGAATGGATTTTAGCCTATGTATGGTAGGTCTAGCCACTGAGCACTTATTTGAGATTGAATGCTCTAGGTATTGGGATGTCTATAGACTAATCCTTGCTACCCACTTGATGATTATAGATGTTGGGAGGTCCTATGGGGCTAATCCTTGCTATCTGTAAGAGATGTTGATTATAAAGATGTGATGTATTAGGATATTAGGAGGTCCTACAAGGCTGATCCTTGTTATCCCCACTACAGATATTAAGACGTCCATGGATTGATCCCTACTATTTACCATTCTAGTGTTGGGAGCTTCTAAGGAACTTATCCCTACTATCGGACAGAGGGTGTGTATAGATGCCAAGGTCCAAAATGTGGGCCAATGTACTAGATGATATTTGATACTGATTTGTTCGATTCTCAGACTAGGTAGGTGCAGCTACTAAGCCCTAATATTGGGGCCACTACATAACATGATTCCCACTATCCAGTTATTAGGAGTTTTCCCTAAACTTTAGGGCTATAAATAATAAGATTGAAAAGCTTAAATGAAATTAATGTCATACGAATAAAATACAAATGTTTTAAATTGTGACAATAGGTATAACCTATGAGTAAAATCTAGTGAAATGAGAAATAAGCTATAAGAAGATATTCAATGGTTACAGTAATATTATGATAGGTCTTAAAAATGTTCAAGGACTTATGTAATTAAGATAGATAATAGGAGTATACAAAGGAAATGGTTAGAAAAGGTTGAAGTCATCATAACTAAACCTTGAATGGACTACATAACTAAAGTAAAATGTTAAATACACTAGGTGCCAGAACAATAAAGAGGATAATGGTGTAAACTGACTAAGGGATGATAAAAATAAGTTATTAAGTTATCTAAACAATCCAACTATGGGTTCGAGGAAAAGTAATAAGTTAAAGCATATATATGGAATCTTAAACCAAGAGGGTCAAAAGATAGAAAGAATGTCAGAAAAATAGATTATTAATTGATAAGGTGTTTAAAAAGGAATTCATTGATGCTCTCTATATTCCTTAATAATTTTTACTATAGCTAATCACAATCCAAGTACTAGGAAGTAATATAGAGAGTAAAAATCTAAAATATAAGGAATGGTCTACTAGTAGTAAAATAATTAATAATTAATTCATTATTAGATGCTAGGATGTATGCATGAATGAATTGATGATATAATGCATGTTTCACTACATTCATCACTGAGTGCATACTCAGCATATCGATTGCTCGATGTGCAGGTAATAAGTTCGACTAGTAGTGTAAAGTGACCAATAGTGTAGTCAAAGATTGTCCAAGTTAGATTTTATTTTTAGATTGATATATACATAGTAAATAGAGGCACTCATGCATGTTACTATGGGTCAGAGGGTAAAAAGGTGGTCATATAGTTGAAATTCTAGTAAATAGTAAATAAAAATGAATTATTGCTACAATTAGTCATTTGGTTTAGTAATTTGCTATAAGACTAGACATATGAATGTCATATGCCATGAAGGTGTACAATAGGTCATTGGTTCTATTAAACAAAATTTTAATACTGAATAAAATAAATGTTAGTAGAAGTTAAAAAAAATTGGTTAGGGAAATCCTAGGATGGGTGACCTCTAGAAAGTAACATCCTTTGCCTGATTTCTCATAAATTAGGTAGGGAGTGTTACAGCTTTAGCTAGCCTCAACAATAGCAATGTAGTGTAATGGAGTTATTCATAAGTGTTTTGGTATATTTTGGTTTTTATAGTGTGATGTAGTATTATATTTAGTTGGCACTCATATGTAAACATAATAGGACTAGAATGTTGTGATATAAATTATAGAAAACATGTTAGGATGTAAACCTATATTACACAGATTATATTCTTAAGACTTGTATGTGTGTGGATGAGAATGCATGTTATGATATGACTGCTTGGGATGCTGAGATGAGGCGAGGACCAGAAGGGTCTAAAATATTAGTTGATGATTAAGATGATATAGAAATGTTGTTTTTTTATAGGTTTTATTTGGGATATGTTTACATGCAATCATAATGCTATCAAAATTTTGTTTTAATAAGACAGTTAGGATAATATGTATAAATTCCATATAAAAGGGTTTTAAGAAGAAAATGTTAAAGTTAAGATAAGTTAGTTTGATGTCATCTCTTATTTACATTGGTAATGGTTTAGGTAGGAGGTGTCACAATATGGTGTCCCTTTTTTGGATCCAACTATAGAGTCAAGGGATGGGTGCTACAATAATTAGGTAAATGTTGTAAAAAACACATGTATATAAATCATAATTTTAGACCATTTGTATATAAAGAGATAATTGTATATGAATGTTGTATCCAATGATAGTATAAATGTCATGATTGATTACATGATGTGAAATTTATATGTTAAATGATATGAATATGTGTAATACATGTCAAATGTAAATTAATATGTGAATCATGTTAGAATAATTACACCGGGAAGGTTGAATATTAAACAATGGTAAATGATAAAGGAATAGTAAATGAATCAACGATAGTGACATCCTATACTTGAACTAGTAAATCAGTTGGGCATAAAGGTGTTACATAGGGGATAGACATATTGAATGAAATACATCCAATAGCCTCAAATAGGTATCAATTCTTTTTAGTAGCTATTGATTATTTCTTTGAGTGGGTTAAAGTAGAATCTTTTTAGAAGTTGAGGGCAAAAGAGATGGCTAAATTCATAGAGAAGAATCTAATTTACATAAACAGGGTCACACACCATATAGTTTCAGATAACGGTGTCCAATTTCAAGCTGAAATGAAGGCATGATTATAGAGATATAAGATACAACATCATAAATCCTCTCCTTACAGACCATAAACCAATAAGGTAGTTAAAGTGGTAAACAAGAATGTCAAAAAGATCCTAGTTGAGATGGTAGTGACTTAGAGAGAATGGGTTGATAGACTTCAATTCTCTTTTTGGGGTTACAAGATAATAATTTGAACTTTGATGAGCACTACTCCATTTTCCTTAGTATATGGGATGGATACGATAGTCCTTGTAGAAATTAAACTCCAATCATTGAAGGTGGCTATAGAAGCTAAGATTCCTAAAGCAGCCTGGGCTAAACAAAGGTTTCAATAGTTGAACTTGCTAGATGAGAAGCATTTAAAGCCTAATTATCATAATTAAGTGTATGAGAAAAAGATTGCACGTGCTTTAGTAAAAGGGGTAAAGAATCATAAACTAAAAGAAGAGGGATTTGTCCTTAAATAGATGAGACTAAGCCTAACAAATGCAAGGGCAAAATTCAAACCAAATTAGGAATGACCCTTTATCCTTAGGTAATTATTGCTAAGAGAAGCTGCAATCCTCAAAGATTGTGACAAAAATGAATTCAAGGAATCTGTGATGAATAAAAGGGAAAAAAAAGAAAAAGAGCTCTACAAGTCAAAAATTAAAAAAATGGCAACTTTGCTAAAAGTGGGTGCCTCGATAGGCTGAAAACTTAAAAAAGGCATTTTATGCAATAATTAGGGTTGAGAGAAAATAGACAATGAAGAAAACCTATGAGGACTAATTGATGATAGAAGTTTAAGATAAGATGCAATTAAGATTTCCCTTGATTAAATGAATATATGTCCTCAATTGAGCATCTTATAAACTAGAGAAATAGGGATGTTATTTATTACAAGGTCCAAAATTACACAGATTTATAGTTAAAATTCAGTAAAGAAATAAAAGTGCACACTTTTTCAAACCCTTTGTCTCTTATTACAATTTACATCTTGTGTTTTTTATCAATGAGATCGGTTATCTTTGGAAGAACTAGTCACCTATTTCTTGTATGCTTCAATAGTTTGGAAGTTAGAAACATCTTTGGGAGGAATGCTAACCTTCAAGGATAATTAATTCCATAAGTCATGATATTTAGCAATAAAAGTAATAAATAGGTCTCCCCTTTTGAATGATAAAAGGTAGGTAACAATGCCCTGAACCTCACCAAACTACCTCGCACTACACTCAGGAATGTAAAAGGTAACTCTATATAAGCCAACCAAAGGTTTCACACCTCCTACTAGATTCCTAAAGAAAACCCAATAAGTGGTGCACTTCCCACTAGGTCACCCATCATGAAATTTTTCTTTTGGTTCATTCATTTAACTTTTACCAATTTCCTATTATTGGATTTAGATAAACTCCAAATCATGTTCTGCCTTTTTATAGGCTTAGCCTAAGGTCATGCCAACCTATTTATGCCAAAAATGATTGATTAAAAACTATTCAAATTTTATCTAAACTCCAACAGCATAACGGCTATCATAAAATGGCACCTACGTCGCTGCACCAGCATAAATAAATAAATAGCACCAAATGTGCAAGTCATAAAATGGTCTATCCAATACACTAGTACAATAGCCCTAAAATAGACCTCGACTGCTGTACTGACCTTACCTAAAAATAAGACAGTGTAACATCTGCTAAAACCTTAAGTTGACTGGTAAACCCATCTAGTGGGTGTCTAACTAATGTGCCATTAACCTCAATTTATGTTCATTTCTTTACTGATTAACTTTTTATAATATTCTTGAGTGAAAAATAGACAAATATTATTTTTATTAAATAGTTAAATTTTAGCCTAGTTTGGTATAACCATAATTAAACAATACGGGGTCAATTTCCAATTATATTTTTAGGTCATGTGTTAGCCAATATTTAAGTCATATTATCCTTAATTTCAATACACTTTTAAGTTCCAATTAATTGCCATTTGCTATCTAGGTTTATTTTTGGTTCAGGTAATGGTCAATTCTGGATAGCTATAGGTCATTTCTTTACTTTGTGATAACCCTTTTTAGGTCTATTTCTTAACCTTTTTAGGGTAGTTTTCACTATCAAATTCACATTGTTCATAGGCATAATTCCAACACAACTTAGGCCATTCACAAGGCCACAAAATAAGCTTTTTAAGCTATTCTATAAGATCACTATACCATAACTTTTTTTTAGGCATATTTCAAGCCAATTCAAGTTCACATTCTTAAGCTCAAGTTTAAGTCTCTTTTTATGTCATTTTCCTAAAGCTGTGTTTTCGCGTTCCTTTTCCTTTGAGGGCTAGTCAAACTGAAACAGCTGAAGACTCGTCCTAAGCCTCACTCCTCGAGTCTCGAAAGATAAGAAGGAAACTAGAGGAATCTTGAGCTACTCCTATTTGATTAGGCTAGGAAGAGTGAGTTGAGCACCATAAGGTAAGAGTCACCACCCGACCGAAGTCGGGAAATACCTTGTAGGGCTAAAACTAGAGTTGTTCAGGACCCTACTCTTATTTATACCTCAGTTAATACAAAAATTTGGTTTGAATTTATAATATTATTATTTCTCTTAAGTGGTGTTTTACAATTAAAATAAATAATGTATTCATCTATAAGGAATCACGAAACATATTAACAGAGGATAAATAAAATGCTTAAAGTCAAAATATCACATATAAAATCGGGTAGTTGATTATCTTGAGAACTTTGGTTCTCGTATGTCAATTTTAGAAAATGAATTTTATCATCGTGACTTTTATTAATAAAAACCCATTTTATTAACAAAGCATTAATTAATTAGGTATAGAATGATTTTGATTATCTTTTTAACGCGTGAAAATCATTTTCGACCTATTGTGGCATTCATGGAATATATCTAGAATGAAAAGAATATCATACATAAAATTGGGTGATTGATTAGCTTGAGAACTTTGGTTCTTGCATCTCAATTTTATGAAATAATTTTTATTATTGTGACTTTTATTAAAAAAAATCAAAACCCATTTTATTAGCAAAACACTAATTAATTAAAAAATATGTTTTGATTATCTTTTTAATATACAAAAAATAATTTTCTACTTATTACAACATTCATGGATTATACAGGGGAATAATTTGATAATAAAAATATATTACATGGCAATTTCCTAAAATACATCCTATCTAAACAAACAATAAAAAAATTACATTTTAGAGCATCTACAATACAATCTAACTAAAATGAGTAATAATAAAGGAAATCCACAGAAGAACACACAGATCATAGAATTAAATAGAAAACATGAAATAAAAGGTTGTCAAAAAGGTTACTGCACCAGGATTTAAGGAGGTGATAGAAAGAAATAACAATCAGGTCCCAATAAATGAAACAACTTGTATCATAATAAAAATAAAATATTAGTATATGAAACAAAAATAGACAGACAGATAAAAATAAAATAAAAAATGTATAGTCAACGCAAATATAAAAATATTACACAAATAAATTATCACATCTAACTAGTAGATGGATAAGGGAAAAAGAAAAAAATAAAAACAGTAGAAAAAGGGTCGGTTGACCTACCTTGTATATTTGCCTTCAGAAAATATCTTGATTAGACCAAAAAATTGCGACTAAATCTTTAGAAATCTCAAAAAAATGGTGTTTTAAAAGTGTATTTTTGCTTTTTGTTGTCTTTTTCCTAAAAAAAACCAACCATTTTCTAGAAAAAACCATTCAGATTTTATGCATGCTTCTCGAGGTAGAAAACGGCCATTTTTGGTAAAAATAGCCATTTTCAGCTCAAAATAGCTATTTCCCTCGTGAAAACAGCCCTTTCCTATAAAATGGCCATTTGCCTTATTAAAATAGCCATTTTGATGATTTTTTTTAAAAATTTTGAGATCTTTGACTAGGCGTTAAAACCCTTTGCTTTTTAGGATTTTCGTCCTTTCATCATCATCAGGCCAGCCAAACATAGAAGCCCTAAAGACTTAGTGTCTACAGTTGCCCCTAACTTTAGGGAGGTGACTATAAAGTGCTTGAGGTGACCCAAAGTTTGAAAAAGAAAGAGATACGTACCTCATAGGGCAATCCTTTTGTAAGAATCATTGCGATCAAAGTTAATGGGGTCTAGGTAATGCTGGAGACATTACACCCGAAGTTGATTTGGAAGAATCATTGCGATCAAAGTTTGAAATATGAATTTTATAAGTATAGGGCAAGAAGACTACTTCAGGACATATAAATACCATAGGGAGTTAAAGTTAAGTAGATGTGAATAACTCTTTCAGAAAAGGTAATAAAAATATAAAAAAGGGTATTTTAGCAATTTTTCACCTCTAAGACAGATTAAGTGATTTTTATAAAGCATGCATGTTAAAAGTAATAGTCCTTACTCTAAATGATCTATCTGAGTCAAAAGTACTATTTTAGACTTTAAAAATACCTTAAGGGTATTTTAGTAATTGGCACTCTAGTGAATAATTAAGTAAATCATTCTTAAACTATACAAGTAAGTTAATACCATGATTAAATTGCTATAAGTTCACTATTGAGTATCTCATATACTTAGTGTACTGATTTTTGTACATAGGTACATGATAGTAGGACCTCCCTTATAAAATTTGACGACAGCAGTTCAGAGGATACAAGTGAAGACTTTGGACATAATTATTCTACAATTAGATATCCATGTACTTAGGTGAGAATTGGGTAGGAAATGTATTTAGGCTTTAAAATGTAATGTAATTGAGCAAATATGACTTACTGATGTAAATTAA
>CANXYI011636846.1:0-13339 GCA_948208565.1 Hura crepitans
TTGTGCCTCTCATGACTGTAGCATACTGCTTAACATAGGCCCTTAGATCATTTGTCCCATCAAACATGGGTAGTTTTAGCACCTTGAATTTAGAAGGTAGTATTTCCTCAAACTTTATGGTGAGTTCATTAAGGTCTAGCCCCCTTGTCTATAGTGATAAGCCCGGCCATTGCCTCTATTTTCTCCTCTAATTTTTCATGGCGGCATCCTCAAATCTTCAAGGTGCAACTAAGTCCTCACAAAAATCATATTTTGGGTTGAAGTATTCAGCCTTTTTATCCATCCCCCTCAAAACCCATGGCTTCTTTCTTAATGCCAATTCCCCTAAATGTAGCAGTGGTCTTTCAAATGGGTGTAGCTGCTATATCCTCAATAGGTGGCAGTGAACTAAAAGTAAGAACAACCTCAGTAAATGTCTTTGAAATCATGGACATCATTCTTTTTTTGAACTCCTTAGTCCCTTCTAGCTTCGAAGTCCTGAGCAAAGGAATTGTTTTCTCATTGTCCCACTATGTCTATTAGATTGTGAGTGGTAGAGATAAGTTCTTGTCTAGTTATTCTTTCGTCTCTTTACCATACCCAAGTGGCTCAAGGATCTATGATGGCTACAAGATAAAGGACTAGAAATGATGAAATACAAAAATGTATGTGAATGCATGAAATGTTAGTGCATATTAATATGTATAACAATAAACACAAGCAAGAGCTTTCCAACCTTATCACTTCCTACACATAAGGTCAATGTACTTTTCTCTAAGAGGCTTTACCTATAGGATATAAGGGACCCTAATAGATTTGAATAATGAACAACATATAGCTAAACATTATTTCTCCCATATTTAAAAGAGCATATGCAAGATATTTGGCCCATATATGTTGGATTTGTTTAATCAAGCCAAAATGCAAGGTTTAGCCCATTCTAGTTAGAAAAAGCCCAATGGGTTCGACAACATTTTGAGATGATTAAGCCATATTTCACATATATTAGCCCACATAGCATATAATACATCATTAATTAGGGTACCTAGGGAAAATTGCTATTAGTCATTACATGGGCTCATGGTTAGGCCATGCAAGTTATCGTCATCCAAGTATAGTCCCTCTATAACTGGTCTATTTCATCATGAGCATTCAATTGATTAGTTCACCATTTCATATACCATATAAGTACAAGGCTTGGATTTAATGCCAACTCTAATAATCTTCCAATTTGAGTAAAATTGGGTTCATGCTTCAAAATGACATCAGGGTAAAAGAGGGATGCCTAACTTATTTTAAAGTTTCAATATGTAATGCAATTTTGAAAAAGAATAATATTATAAATTCAAAACTTGAATTTTTATATTAATTTGAGGTGCTTTTAGAGCATAGTCTCATTGTGTCCCCAATGGAGTTGCCACTATTCACGTCCCTTCCTTTTTGAGGCTGATCAAATTGAAACAACCAAAGACTCAACCTAAATATCACTCTATGAGTCCTAAAAGATGAAAAGGAAATTAGAGGAATCCTAAGTCGTTCCTATTTGATTAGCTTAGAAAGAGCAAGTTGTGCACTACAAGGTAAGAGTCACCATCCAACCGGAGTTGGAAAATACCTTATAGGACCAAAACTAGAGTGGTTTGGTACCTTACTCTTATTTATACCTCAAGTTAATATGGAATTTTTTATTTGAATTTATAACATTATCCTTTTTCTCAAGTGGGTTTTAACATTAAAAATAAATTACATAATCATATAGAAAGAATAACAAAATATATTTACAGAAATAAAAATGAAATTAGGAAATATCACACATAAAATTAGGTCATTGATTATTTTGAGAACTTGGGTTATCACATGTCAATTTTAGAAAACATATTTTATTATTGTGACTTAAGGAAAAATCAAAACATGTTTTATTTAAAAAAAACCAATTAATTAGATACAAAATGATTTTGATTATTTTTATAACGTGTAAAAAATCATTTTCTACTTATTACAACATTTGTAAAATATTTAGGAAAATAATCAAAATAAAAAATAGATTATATGAAAATTACCTAAAATATATTATAACTGAATAAAAATAAAATTACACTTAAAGTATCCTAAAATACAATCTAAATTAATAAAATGAATAATAATAAAGAGGATTAGTAAAAAAAAAATAAAGAGTAAAATAAAAACAATAGAAAAGAAAAAGAAATAAAATAAAGGAATGGCAAAGGGCTATATCACTGTTGTTTAATGAAATGAAAGAAAGAAAAGTTAATTAAGTCCTAATAAATCAAACAACTTGTATCACAATAAAATTACAAAGTTAGTATGAGAAATAAAATAATAAGATGAACAAAATAATAAAATGAAATAAATAATCAAATAAATACAATAACAATAATGTTCAAATAATAAATTATTGCATTTAACTACTAGATGGGTAAAAGAAAAAGAAAGAAAAATAGAAGAAAAAGGAGAAAGGTTAGTCAACCCACTATGTATAATTACCTTCAGGAAAAGATCTCAAAAAGGTTGAAAAATTGTGCAGAAAACATTTAGGAAATATGAGAATAGAGTTGGGAAAGAATTGTTTTAGCTTTTAGTGCACGTATGTTGAGAAAAGTCCCCTTCTAAAATGGTATAGAGCTCAATTTTTATGCATGAACTTCAAAGCAAAAAATGGTCGTTTTATCGAAATAGTTGTATCACTTATTAAAATGGTTGTTTTTGTGAAAATGTCCATTTTCCTTGTTGAAATGGCTGTTTTCACCAACAGGTGAAAAACTTGGAGATTTTTCTTGAAAATTTTACTCCACAACATGGGGGGTTTCACCCTCCGTACCCCTCTCAGCATCGATGTTAAGTCACACCATGAGATTTTTTGGGTTGGGTAAAGACTTAAAAGAAAATTTTTTAAAGAAAACATTGAGATCTTTGAATTGGACATTAACATCCCTATTTATAAAGAATTTTGGTCCTTTTTTCATCATTAGGCAATCCGATAATGGGAGCCCTAAAAACCTAGTGTCTATACATGCATTATACCAATTCCATACACACTTTCACATGCACACATGAGCACCAACACATCTTACAACTTATATTACATTAAATTCACATACCTAGGCCTTTAAAATCCTCTATTCCACCCTTTTAATGCTTGCTTGGCTTCTCTCCTTCAATATTCTTCTCTTTTCCTATAAATATATACCATTTAGGTTTGAAAAATTCTAAAAAAATCCTACATAGCTCCAAATCAAAAACTATCTACATGGTTAATCATGGCTTACTTAGGACTACTTGAACCGAAAATAAAAATTAAGGAAAAAACATTTCTACTAACTTTAGGCACTATTCATCAAGTTCTCATATCTCATAAACTAGGCGCTTTCATCAAATTTTGTCAGTGGGAGAAGTCTTAAGAGATTATGGAAGCAAAGATTGATGTAAAACTTTATGGATTTGGCTTAGTATTATGAGAGGAATAAAGAAAAAAGAGAATGAGGAGAAAAAGTGGGAATGGTGTTGGCCAAAGGAAGAAGAAGGGAGGTGGAGGGTAATGGGACACATGTGGCACCCCTACATGTGTCCCACCTTTTATATTAGATACTTGGATGGGCAGCATCACACCACGTGTCAATCTGATGGTCTATTTTAATCCAATTTTTGTTTTAAGAAATAGAAATTCAAAATAATTGTTTTAAGCCTCTAAAATTCATACTTTTAATGCCAAAAATTCTTGATAGTGCCCATTAAGGGCCCTCTAAAATCTTTGGTCAAAACTCTAAAGGGAATTAGGTCAACTATTCACTCATGTAATTAAGAAATTCTAAATAAATAGTAAACAACCTCAAAAAATTAAAATTCCATCACTAATAGATTCTTTGGAATTTTTAACCTTCAAGGTATGCTATTTTCATGTCCATCCGAGCACATCTCGAGCCTCTCCCGACTCAGTGCCAATTAAAGTTACTATTCACTAGTTCTCACCCTAAAATGATTTATTGGTTCTGTTAAATGTTTAATTATTTAATTTTTATCATTTTTAGGCCCATCAAAGTTTTATGACTAATACTTCCCTTTAGGCCACCATAAGGTGCCCTAACTTCTCGGGAGTCACTATTGATGCCTCAAAAAGTATTGTTCATGAAACTAAAATTCTCGAGCATTATAATTTTAATGATATGAGATATCATTGGAAGATGAATTAAGAAGAAGAAATAAGCAAATGGGCTTCAGGTGTAACGGCCTAAAAATTCGACTCTTATGAATAGTATTTCCCGGGATGAATAGTGTCTCCCAAGACCTAAGTCACACTAAGCATACCGACAGAAAGTATTAATTACAAAAGAATTTTGGACAAAGTTTGAAGCTAATCCGAAGTCTCTCAAATGGTTAAAAACACTAATTAAGATTTTACAACAGTGTCCTATGAACAGCACCGTAGGTAAAGTTGAACTGTAAAATAAATAAAAAATTATTCAAAATAATCTGAAAATATTATAACTTGATACTCAAATATTCCAAATAGTCCAATGGCTTTAGAATAGAAATTTTCTAAGTTCAAGAACTATTTTTACCCAATTTTTGAGACATAAAATATATTAAATTTTCAGGTAATTGTCAGAATTTGGGCTCGAGATTTTGAGAGGATTTAGGGTTTAGATTTATGGAATTTTAGGGATAGGAATAAAGGAAAACCAACTTTTCTATCGGTTATAATAAATTTTTCAAGCAAAAAAAAATATTTTTGTGGAAAGTATAAATAGAGAGAATTTACTATCCTCTTACATATACACAAACACACCTCCTCTCCTCCCTCTCTCTAAAATTTTTCCCGACCTCTTCCTCTCTCTTTCTTTGGTGATTTCTCTCTCCTTGAAGGGACCCACAGTGCAAGGTTAACCCAAAATGATGAGCGTTCCGAGACGAGTCCATGGACACCAAAATCATTCGGAATGGCAAAGTATTTAGGGAGAAAAATTAAGAAGAAAGCTGAAGTGAATAGTAACTTTCTCTCTCTTAGGTATTCTTTTTCCATAATTTTTTTCATGTGTTCCTAGGATGTTATGGAGCATGTATCTAAGCTCGAAATATTTTTTTGCCTTTTAGATTATTTTATATTATTTATTTAAGTTTGTACCCTTTTGTATTCATAAGCGAGATGACAAGCCAAGCCTTCTGATGAAAGAAGAAGGCTTAAGCTGACTTTGGGGGGTCTCATACGACCTTATTTGGTAAGTGTAATCACTTTGATTTGGCTTAATTATCCAATTAATGTATTATGTGATTTATGTCATATTTGAAATAAATGGCATTAAATGTTTAAAAATTGAAATAAATGTTATAAAAATAATTTATGACTTGTGACTTAGTAAATGCATGATATATGATTATTCGGTGTGACCGTAAGTGATAGAATTACATGTATGTCGCTTTTAAGCTATAAGTGCATTATGTGACATAATGATCGAAATCGGCATGTTATGTGCGTATGCCTAAAAATGCATGCATATGGTATTTTTATAATTAGAAACATGAATAATGGATGTAATGGATACTAGAATGCCATGAGATAACTTGTTATGTCTATGTACAGCACTATGCCCATTTGAATCAATAAATGCAATAATGAGCGTGCACATGTTCTTGTCGATGTGAAGAGGTTGTGTGTGTATGAATATGTTGTGCTAATATGCTTGAAGTGGATTTTTGACATTTGATGGGTATATATTTATGATACATGCATGATGAGGCATGATATAATTAATTGAAGGTAAATGTGGAAAATTGCCATGATATGAACAATTGTATCGATATATGTGTCTTTATGTAACCTTTTGGTATGAGTTGTGCTGATGACATTTCACCTCAGGAAATGAAACCTACAGGTGTAATGGACATCATTAGGCCTAAGTTGGCTCAGTGAACATGTGTAGGCCATGCAACGGTACATTGAGGCCAATGGTGACTTTAATGAAACATAATGGTATGAAATGTGAAATTGGTTAAATTGACATATAATGACATGTTTAATAATGTTTAAATAGTTAGACAACCTAGTCTGGATAGGTTGATTGATCAATTAGGATTGTAGTGGCTGCTAGCATACCTTTGGATATATATACTTCAGGTGATTAATTTACAAGCCACCGGGCATAAGAGACTTCAAGCCTAAGATTTACTTGCAGATATACATGAGAGCCTTCAGGCCTAAGATTACATGCTATGCGTATGAGAGCCTTCGGGCCTAAGATTTATGTGCTATGTGTATGAGAGCCTTTAGGCCTAAGTTTACTTGCCTATATGGTATGAGAGCCTTCAAGCCTAAGTTTACATACCTATTGGTATGAGAGCCTTTGGGCCTAAGTTATGCATATACGGAAGTGGAGAGCCTTCGGGCCTAAGTTATGCATCTACAAATTTAGAGAGCCTTCGGGCCTAAGTAATTCCATTATCCAGTCTTGGTTAGTTGTCTTATGGATATGGGCATCGGTTAAATGATTAGAATGGTTTAAAAATGCATAAATCGAGATTAAATGTTAATTGGCATTAATATGTGATATGTGAAGATAATGTGGTCAAATGACTCAAAATTGACCTTAATGTGTCTAAATGAGTTTATTGTCATTTGTATGACTACTATTGGTAATCATCTGTGAATACTATTTTGAACATTAACATGGACAATTATGGGGTGCGTAATGGCTTTTATGACTGAAAAATAAGTATGTCAATATTCTTTGCCATAAATGATTTTGGTAAGACATTTTTACAAGATATCATGATACTGTATGGTATTTACTATGCCTTATGGTTAAAAAATGGCTATTACATGATAATTGTGATTTTTTGCCATAAATGATGCTTAAAGAATAAGATTTTATGTATGTGATGCATTATGTCAACAATGTGGTGGTTATTTGATATTTATATAACGCCTCAGTAATATGCCATCAAATGTATTATTTATGCTTGTAATGTGAATATTGGCATATAAGACACTATATTTGAATTAATATGATTCTAAAATCGAAAATTATTTATGTTGCATGTAAATCATGGAAAATGCATAATTGTAATATTAAATACAGATATGGTTTGTATGTATTATAGACATGCTATAATTTGTCTTTTTACAAGTTAAAGTGATTACACAACTAAGTGAAAGCTCAATGCATCACTTGTTTGCAATGCATAGGTAACAAGGCAATAAATTAGAGCTAAAGTTTTTGCGTTTAGGAAGCACAAAGATAACCCTTGCGTGGATATTTTTTTACCCTTTTTGTAATAGTAATGATAATGTAAATGTAAAATCTATATAGTTAGTGTGCCTTTGTGATCTAGGAGGGATTGGGTCTACTTTGCATTTTGCAGTGTGTTGTAGTAAATATTTAACTGTGGATTTTACTTTTTATTTCTTACATGTTGTGTGATGATTATTGAGTTTGCATGTGACATTGTTGATTGTGAAGAGCCTAAGGCTCATTGCAATGATGTTGTGTTTATGTTAAGATTGGAGGGTTAGGAGTACCCATGTGAGTTAGTGATATATGTTGTGATTCTATAGAAGTGTTTCTAAGCAGGTAAAAATTTGGGAAAGTGTTTTGGTACAGTCGTTGTGTTGCTGAATTTCTAACACGATGACCCCAATGTTCACCTCAATTTATGTGCCAAATGTTTTCAAAGTTTTATTAAAATTCCAAGTTAAGAAATGTTTCTTATCTAAATGTTTTAAATTATAAATGATTTTGGATAACGAAATTGGATATCATTTTGCATGCGTGTGTCCCTCATTCTAGTTCAATGTACAGATCAGGCAGAGGGCACAACACTTAGTGGTATCAAAGCATCTGGTTGGGGTTTCCTTTGGACCTATGGGTTACACAAGCACTTTAGGAGCCGTAATACATTTACGTCAAATACTATTACATATTTGGCTTATAATATGTTTCTCTTACCTTTAGGTAGGGGACATGAGTAGTAGCATTATGCCTATAGAGGAAGAAGGGGTAGAAAGTCATGCTCCTTTAACCTTTGGACAAAGGGATGCACAACCCAAGTATATAACCCCTAGTGATACAGAACGCGCTATTCTTTGATAGCAATGTCCACCTGCATGATTGCAAATGATGCTGAAGTTTGTTAGGCAAGTGGTAGTGGCTGCTGCAACAACTACAATTGCGATTGCTAATGCATAAGTTATTCCACCTCTAGTGCCACAAGAACAGCCGGCATTCTAGAGGACTTGTATAAAGAGATTAATTAAGAATGGGGCTAAGTTCTTTGAGTAGGAAGAGTCAGATGAGCCCAATAGAGCTTAATATTGGTTAGACCAAATGGTTCACATTATACAGTAGTTGAGATGCCCACAAGATGAGTATGTTGCATGTGCCACTTCAATGTTGCCTGAAGAAGCATTGAAGTGGAGGGAAGCGATCACTAAGCACAAGGTAGTTGCAGATATTACCTAGGATTTCTTTTTGAAGGAATTCAAGGAAAAGTATGTCATTGAGCATTACTTAGACTAAAAATACTAAGAATTCATGGATCTCAAGCAGAGGCATAGAACAATCTTTGAGTATGAGAAGGAGTTTACTCACATGAGCTGGTATGCGAAGGCAGTGGTCGCCACAGAAAAGGACCGCTATAAGAAGTTTAAGAAGGGGTTAAACTTAGAGGTCATACAACGGATTGCTCTTATGAAGATATGAGATTTTACAGCTTTAGTAGCAGCCTATCAAATCTTAGAGATGGTAAATGAGATGAAGCAGAAGTGAGATAGCTTTAAGAAAAGATCACATAGACATGGGCAAGGTAGTTCTAGGTATGCATTTGAGAAAAAGCACAAGAGTGGTCAGTCCAGGCATTATGAGGGTAAGTAGTTAGGTAGATCATAGAGGTTAGGATATGGTCTTAAATCATAGACCTGATCATAAACTTAGACTTCAGGTGCTCTTAAAACTACAGCAGGCAGTGTTATGGCTCCTACATGTGAGACTTGCTACTGGAGACCTCTGAGAGTATGTTAGAGGCTTATACCAGGATCTTGTTGAGGTTATGGCTCTAAAGATCATTTTTAGAAGGATTGCTTAGTGAGGCCTTATGTTTCTTCCCAGAAGTAAGATAGGAGAGATTTAAGAAGTAGGGTTAGGGCCAATCAGAAAGATAAGATAGAGAGTAGTGCTTCAGCAAGGCAGTACGCCATATGAGAAAAAATAGAGGTAGAGGCCACTGATGTTATTATAGGCATATTTCATATCTTTGATTTACCTACTTTAGCACTGATAGACCTGGGGCCAACACATTCTTATATCTACACAACACAGGTTATAGATTGGGGTTTAGTGTCAGATGACCTTGATTTTGACATGATGGTTAGCAACATAATTAGATAACACATCATTATGAATAAAGTGTTCAAAAACTATCCTTTATCAATACAAGGTCATATTTTTTTTAGCAAATCCCATTGAATTGCTATTCAATAAGTTTGACCTTATCTTAGGCATGGACTGGTTGTCCAAGTATCATGCCATTATGGATTGCAAGAAGAAGAGGATCACATTACAAGCTAGTGACAAATAAAAAGTAACAGTGAAAGGTGAAAGATCGAATTACATGGCTAATATAGTGTTAGTAGTTATGGCTAGAAGAATGATGCAGAAGGGTTGTCAAGACTATTTGCATATGTGGCTAACACTGAAAGGGAAGTATTAAAAGCAAGTTAGATTCTTATTGTGGTTGAGTTTAAGGATGTTTTCCTAGATGAGTTACTTGGTTTGCCAACAAAATAGGAATTAGAGTTTGGCATTAACGTGATGCTAGGTATAACACTAGTTTCTATAGCTCCATATAGAATAGCTCCTATAGAGTTAAAAGAGTTAAAGATACAGTTGCAAGAGCTTCTAGACAAGGGTTTCATTAGATTGAGTGTTTCACCATAGGGAGCATTGGTTCTATTTATTAAGAAGAAGGATGGTTCTTTGAGACTTGTGTGGATTAAAGATAGTTGAACAAAGTCACCATCAAGAATTAGTATCCTTTACCATAGATCGATAATCTTTTTGATCAGCTTGGAGTGGTAAGTGTCTTCTCTAAGATTGATCTTAGATATGGGTATTACTAGTTGTAAGTAAAAGCGGCAGACATATACAAAATGACTTTTTAGACTAAATATGGTCACTATGAGTTCTTAGTGATGCCTTTTGGGTTAACTAATGCAACGACAGCATTCATGGACCTTATGAATAAGATCTTCAAGCCATATCTAGATTAGTTTGTAGTGGTCTTCATAAACGATATTTTTGTGTATTCCAAGAATCGAGAAGAGCATGAGAAGCATTTATGGACAACTTTACAAATTTTAAGGGATGAGAAACTCTATGTAAAACTTAGCAAGTGTGTGTTTTGGCTAGAGCAAGTAGCATTTTTAGGGCATATAGCTTTGGCAGATAGTATAAAGGTTAATCTTAGTAAGATTCATGTACTAATGGACTGGAAACTACTAAGGAACATAACTAAGATTAGGAGTTTCTTGGGGTTAGCTAGCTATTATAGAAGGTTTGCTGAGGGGTTTTCCTTGATTGTAGCCCTTTATGACACGTCTTTTAAGGAAAGATGTGAATTTTGAATAAGATAGCAAGTGTCAAGAGAGTTTTGATAAGCTCAAGAATAAGTTGATAAAGGCTCTAATTTTAGTTCAGCTAGTGTCAAGGATAGAGTTCATCATATGCAGTGATGCTTCACTGAATAGGTTAGGTTGTGTACCCATATAGGATGGCAAAGTTGTTACCTATGCTTCATGACAATTAAAACCTCATGAGAAAAACTACCCGACACATGACTTAGAGCTTGAAACCATTGTGTTTGCTCTAAAGTTATAGAAGCACTATATCTATAGAGAGAAGTGTTATATTTTCACCGATCATAAGAGTCTGAAGTATTTGTCAATACAGAAGGAGTTAAACTTGAGGCAAAGGAGATGGATGGAGTTAATTAAGGATTATTATTGCCTTATTAATTACCATCCAAGGAAAGCTAATAAAGTTACCAATTCCTTAAGTAGAAAGCTTATGTTATCTTTAAAGGCAATGCATGTTAGTTTGAAGCTGCGAGATGACAGTGGCTTGTTAGCTAAGTTGCAAGCCAAATCGAGTTTGATACAAACAGTGAAGGATTTATAAAAAGATGATCACAAACTTTAGAATATCATAAATATGATTCAAAAGGGGAAGTCTACTAAGTTTGTGATTAAGGAAGACAGTTATTTATACTATCATGACCACCTATATATGCTAGAGAAAGAGGACTTAAGGTAGTATATTCTACAAGAAGCACAAACGTATTGTATGTGATGCATCCTGGTAGTAAAAAAATGTACTAGGATTTAAAGATAGCTATTAGTGGTTAGGCATGAAGAGAGACATAGCTGATTTTACAACTAGATGCCTAACTTGTTAGTAGGTGAAGGCTGAGCATCAATTTCCTTCTAGTTTACTACATCCCATAGCAATATTAGAATGAAAATGTGGGATTGAATCACTATAGACTTTGTGATTAGACTATCAATGACTAGAAATAAGCATGATTCTATTTGGGTAGTGGTTGATAGATTGACTAAGTATGCTCATTTCATTCTAGTGAGAAAGGATTACTCTATGGAGAGATTGGCAAAACTGTATGTTGATGAGATAGTTAGGCTTCATAGAGTGCCTTCATCTATCATTTCAGATAGAGATCCCCGATTTACAACAAGATTTTAAAGTAAACTCTAGAATGCTTTAAGGACTAGGCTCAGTTTCAGCACGGCTTTTCATCCACAGATGGATGCTCAGTCAAAGAGGATCATTCAAATTCTTACGGATATGCTTTGAGCATGTACTATAAAGCTTAAAGGCAGTTGGGATAGATATTTTTTGTTAGCAAAATTTGCTTACAACAATAGTTATCAAGTGAGTCTTGGTATGGCTCCTTATGAGGCATTATATATGAGACAATATGGAACTCCCTTGTGTTAGAGTGAGTTGAGTGAGCATAAGCTTATGGGACTAGATTTGGTTAAGGATGCTGAAAAGAAGGTGAAAATCATTAGAGAAAGACTGAAGGCTACTTTAGATAGATAGAAATCCTATGCGGATTTGAAAAGAAGAGATATAGAGTATAAAGTTACCGACAAAGTTTTTCTAAAAGTATTTCCATGGAAAAAGGTGTTGAGGTTTGGTAAGAAAGGGAAGTTGAGTTCGAGGTTTATTGGACCATACGAGATAACAGAACGTGTGGGTCCATTGGCTTACAGACTAGCTTTACCTCCAAAGTTGCAGTAGATTCATGATGTGTTTCATGTCTCGATGCTAAGGAGATATATATTAGACCCTTCACATGTTTTGATAGCTAATGAAGTGGAGATAAGGCTAGATTTTTCATATGAAGAAGAACCTGTCGGTATCCTAGCCAAAGAGGTTAAGGAATTGTAGAACAAGACTATGCTGTTGGTGAAGCCTTATGGTGACATCACAGTACAAAAGAGGCTACTTAGGAAAGTGAGGCTCAGATTTGGGAACAATACACACATTTTTTTGAACCAAGTATGTTGAGGATGACATCTTTTCTACAAGGGGAAGAAATGTAATGACCTAAAATTCGACTCTCATGAATAGTGCTTCCCATGACCCGAGTCACACTAAGCATATTGATGAAAAGTATTAATTACAAGAGAATTTTAGGTAAAGTTTAAAGCCAATCTAAAGTCACTCAAATGGTTAAAAATGCTAATTAAGATTTTATGGCAATGTCTTGTGAATAGTACCATAGGCAAAGCTGAACCATAAAAAAATAAATAGTTGCTCAAAATAATTCAAAACTATTACAACCTGATACTCAAATATTCCGAGTAGTCCAATGGCTTTGGAATTAGAATTTTTCAAGCTTGGGAACTATTTATACCTAATTTTTGAGACAGAAAATATATTAAATTTTTAGGCTATTGTTGGAATTTCGGATCGAGATTTTGAGAGGATTTAGGGTTTGGATTTATGGAATTTTATGGATAAGAGTAGAGGAAAACTAACTTTTCTATCGGTTATAATAATTTTTCGAAGCAAAAAAAATATTTTTGTGGAAACTATAAATAGGGAGAATTTACTATCCTCTCACATATATACAAACACACCTTCTCTCCTCCCTCTCTCAAAATTTCTACCCTACCTCTTCCTCTGTATTTCTTTAGTGACTTCTCTCTCCTCGAAGGGACCAATGGTGTAAGGTTATAGCTAAAACGATGAACATTTTGAGACGAGTTCATAGACACTAAAATCATTCAAAAAAGTGGAGTATTTCGGGAGAAAAATCGAGAAGAAAATTA
>CANXYI011636853.1:0-13108 GCA_948208565.1 Hura crepitans
TATATAAATTGTACGTTGATAATGGTTATAAGTACAAGTTATTTTGATTACAATGCTAAACAATTACTTAGTGCATCAATTGTTTTTGATGCATAGGTAAGAAGACATTTTAAGATTAAGACTTAGGACATCAAGCTTTTCAAGAGGGGATATTTCTCTTAGTAATGACATGTACATGTAATATAGTTATGTGATCTATAGGAAGCACTTAATGTTGTAAATATGAGGGAAATGGGCTTAGGGTGTAATTGATTTTAAATCTTTTTGATTTCAAAGTCTATAAACCTTTAAAAACTATGAAAAGTTGTTTTATATTATATGATATATCTTTCTGAGGTTGAGATATCCTTATTTTGTAATTGTGTGTTAAATAAGTGATCAGAGGATTATAGGTGGTTGTGGATGTATGAGAATGCTATAGAAGTGTATTTTTTATTTGTAAGATACAATTCATTTTGGGATAGGGTCCTTGCACAGCCATTATGCTGCTAGATTTTTGGCACAAAAATTCCTAAAAATGAGTTGTAACTATGATTTGAAAAGTTTTTGAAATCTCATATTTTCATAAGTGTATCATTTTTAAAGAAAGCTTTGTAAAAAGTATAAGTTTGGTAGAGTTTAAATAACTTGATTTGCATGCATTCCTTAGTTGGGCTCAATGATTGGCATATAATTGAATCGAGTAAGAGGTGTCACATGATCAGCCAATCGAGAATTATAAAACTCATTAATTTTTTTTTTGATTAAGGCAACCATGGTTGAAAAAAGAATGCTCATTCATTTAACGCTTAAAGTAAATCTTCCAATTTTTTAGACTTTAGCGTTTTATCATTTTGGAGCCTTTTAAACATTGGATTTGTATGTGATCAAGAACAAAAAAAATGTTTATAGTTTAGAATGATTTTTAGGTTTTTAAGAAACTAATTAGATAGAATTCCTTTTGGAAATATTAACTTAAATCTTTACTTTTTAGTAGCTTATTGAACATAGACCTCTTTTAAGATTGAAGGAAATAAGCATTCATTTAGGTTTAGTTGCCCCTAGTTTATTATTTTCTTTTATCTCATATCACACATTCAAGGATATTTCTTACGCCTTACAAGGGAAGATCAAGTTTTGAGCTTTAGAATTATGTCTAGCAGATTCTTGAGAAAATCATGAACTTTTCATGATACACGTGGACTAAGTTGATTATGTTTATTTCTTTTTTTTTATTTTTTTAATTTTTTAACACACTTTCAAGAGTACTATATTGTGCAATGAATAAGGTGAACAAAGATGCTCATGAAAAATGCGAAAATTTTTTTTCTTAAACTTTAATTGTTCCAACATAGACAAAAAAAATAACAAGAAAAGAAAACAAAGACATTGTATCCTATCTTTACTGGATCTTTCCATATTCTTGATTTAGTGTGATCCTACAGTTGATCAATAATTAGCCCATAAAGTGGAAGACCAAAAGTTAGAAAGAGAGAACCTCACTTTTCAGGGAATTGAGGGATAGTAATGAGGTCTAGTGATGGGTGATCTTACGGATAAGGTATTGTACTATAGTCTATAAAGTCTTAGATGGCTTGACCAAGGGCTTTGCATTTGTTAGTCAAGTGGCTAGTCTTTTGGTGATAAGTACAGTATAGGTCTTGGCGATGGTTAGGTGGAATTAGTGAGGATTGATGTTCAGGTATTAAGGGTTAAAGGAGGTTTTCTTTTTTTAACTCTTTAAGCATTATGGATAAGTGCTTATTTATACAGGCAAATATATGAGAAATCCTTTTGAGCCTATTTGCTTGGTTATTACTTCCATCCATATTCAAATTCATACCTATTGGGTTCTTCAGAGCACTTTGTTATTGGACTTCTCAAATCTTTTCTTCTACGAACACTATTATGCATCATTCAAGTGTTGCCATTACCTTATTTATTAGGTCTTTAGTCACTAATCAACTTTCACATTTGGTTTTAGGTTTGGTTGTCATTTTTGTGGTGAAAATTGTTTAAGGAAGGAAATAAGTGAGTCTTTTCCTTTAAAGAGCCTATGTGAAAGATGATCCTTGTAGTCTGCATGACATGTATGGTTAATATGGTTATTATGATAAGATACATGTTTCAAGCATTGTGATGCTATGTATGGTGTACCCTAATTATGATATAGGGGCAACAAAAAAATGCATAGGGATATGGTTAATTCCTTATGGCTTAAGTCTACATGATAGATGATACCTATCCATACTTAGGTGAATGCACGTATATGTGGGTGACGTTTGCATGGATGATGTATCCATATATCAATGATACATGAATAAACCTAAGTAGTATGCATGGATGAAGTATATGTCTAGAAGATATATGTATACATGTATATATATACATGTTGTGACTTCTATGATTCTAATGTTATCCATGATGCATATGATTTCTAGTGATGTCTAATGTTGTACATGATTCCTAATGATGCCTATTAATCATTGATCCATTTTTTAAGAGGGAGCTGAAGTTGATTTGCTTTGCAAAATGTGTTCTAAGATTTTCCCCTTTCTAGATTAAAGTCATAATGTATTTATACAAATGATTGCAAATACATTCATTGTCTTATTTTATTAAAGGAAAAGTAATTAAAAAGATTAAAAAATCTCACAACTAAACTAAACTAAAAAGAAAAGGAGAACAAGATTAATTATAAGAGGTTTAATCTTCTAGATTAGGTATCTATTTGGCATTAATGAGATTTTTGATGGCATAACGAAGAGTGGCGCACTTGTTAATGAGATGGCCTATCACTTCATGATAAGCACCATATAGATCAAACATATGATTAGGCAGGGGAGGATCAATCTAAGGCTTTAATGTTAATGGCTATAGTTTTTCTTCTTTTATATGCTTATTCAAGCACAAAGATAAAGGTATGCCTAATTTCGAGAAATGGTGAGTCCTAACCATATTTACATTAATGACTTAGCCTAAATTATTAATTTGATGGGCAGGTTCCCTAATCTTCTTGAATCCTCTACTTTAAAGTGTTATTTCAAGATCAATAGCTATGTCTTTAATCTATTCCCATGTGGTAATGCCATTAGCAGAGAGCCTAGCATTCATGTAGATATTAGTATTCTCGATAAATATCTTAATTTGGTCAATATCATTAGGCTTGTTTCTCATTTTAGATACCTTGGCCCTCTATCATTCTAAGTAATTATAGAAGGATACGTAGGGCTTTTAGAGCACCAATTTTAAGTCTTTGAGGTCACCTCAATGGTTGCATTATTTGAGTATTACTAATTAAATGCATGGGCCAAATCATCCTAATTCACTTTAACCAACTTTTCCAAGTTGAGGTACCAATCTACAACCTACCCAGTTAGAGGCATACTAAATACGCTTACTATTTGTCCTTTTGATAGGTGGGTTAACCTCAATGCTACTACATACTACTTCAAATGAGTCCTTGGGTAAAAAGTGCCATTGAACATGTTTAAATCTAACATTTTAAACTTATGTTATATGGCATGATCAAGCTTCAAACTAATGTCTTCTAGCTTGATGTCTTTGCCCCTAATGACTAGATGACTCATAGCTTTTAGTTTTTCATTCAACTCTTTGATAGGATATTCCTTATCATAATTACATTGTGGAACCTTGTTATAAATATGTTTAACAACTGGTATCTCTTCATTAAAAACTTAGTTGTCTTCCACACCAGCCATTTCTTTCTTACCATTGTTAGTAGTAGAAGTTTAGCCTATATCCCACTGGGTATACATCCTTTACAGTGTATTGGTCAGGGTGGCCATTATCCTTTCTCTATATCTTAAAGGATCTTAGTTAGCATAGCCTTTTTTATTGATTCATCTTCACAAATGATTCCTTCGTTTTTGTAGGTTGAAGATGGATAAATGGT
Organism: Hura crepitans; assembly: GCA_948208565.1. NCBI lineage: Eukaryota > Viridiplantae > Streptophyta > Magnoliopsida > Malpighiales > Euphorbiaceae > Hura > Hura crepitans. The sequence goes on from CANXYI011636853.1 coordinate 3,896, forward strand.
GGCTACAAAATAAAGGGTTAGTCATAATGCTTAAGTTGTTTAAGATGATGCATGATATGTAACATGTGCCTTATGTATGAATGATATTTTGGGAACAAATGTGATGCATACATATGTGAGGATATATGGTATGGATGCATGAATTTTTTGGTAACCTTTGATACATGGTTAGCGTGTCATGTGATAAAGTGAAGCATACATAAGTTTACATGAAGTGTGTTTACAATGCATGAGCACTATAATGGAAATGTAAAAGTTTATAAGATACTTATAGCACATAAAAATAAGCAAGATATAAAGTTATTATTATGTAGCAAATATAATGTTATGTGCAAATAGGATACAAGTTAGGATGAATAAGCACAAAAAAAAAAAGCAATAAGCCTTCCAACCTTATCACTTTCACACATGTGTTCTTAGCAATTCTTCCTATGACGGCTTAGCTAAACATCATCGGGGGATGCATAGGTTCGATTATGGCTCTAATTAGGCCCAATAACCTCTCATATTTAAACTGCATGGGAAAAAATAGTGGTATATAACATTTAAGTCATTTTTAAGGTGCAATTAGGCTAAGCCCCACTTGAAATAAGATTAAATGTAATAGACCTATATAGCAATCATAATGTAATTGCAAACTCTTAGGGTCATGCAACCTAGGGGAAGTTGCTAAGCTTAACTATATAGGCTTATGGTTTGGTCTGTAAAGGCTTAATGGTTCCCACATGTATGGGTCCCTCCTAATAGGTCCAATCAAGGTTAATAGCAACCAGTTAGTTCATTATTTCATACACCTAATGACATAAGGCTTGTGAGTGATGGATATGCTAACAAACTCCCATTCTTGAATTAAAAATGGTTTCATGGTTCTAACACCATCCAAGGCAAAATTAGACATAATTTATATAGAATAAAATGCATAGGACTGATAAAAATTAGAATATTAAAAGGTATATTATTTGGGCACTTTCAGATTCAATTCTCAATCCCTAGTGGAGTTGCCACTATAGATTTTTACATGTTATTTTACTAGGGATGAGGTGGTTAGTGCTCGAAGTTAGCACTTGTCTCTACACTAAGACTATTAATTTTTTTCCCAAAAAGAGTTTAGAATAAGATCTTATTTATGCCATAATAATATGCATTCCTTTATATTCTAACATTTATCATTCACGTATCATGTAAGGAAGCATTTTAATTAAAGCATTTGTGTCACCTTTTCACTTAAAGAGATAAGTTTCCATATTTATAATATCCAACAAGCATTATTTTATATTAATCATCTTAAGATTGCATTATTTATTGGTTGTTGTTTGACCTAGCAACTACCCATAATTCCATAGGAATTCGCTCTAATTGCCTAACTTTTATCCCTAGGAGATTGGCTTTTGTTAAAAGAAATTTTTTATGTGACTTTGATTAAGGAAAACTAAAAATTATTTTATTGAGAAAACCCCAATTAATTATGCAAAAACCCACTAATGTTAGGTTAGGCATTTTGGCATGTAAACTGAGTTATTAAACTATCTATTATAACCAAAAATAAACAAATTAAAAATAAGCTATTTTTTTCCATCTTTGCATCATCTAGTCTATATAAACTTATCATGGCTTTAGGTGTATGTCCGTAAAGAGTACAATATCATGGTTAATATCTTTATCCGGACCTCTTAGCCAGTAAGAATGGTCACTCTTATGCAACTCAAGGAAAGCGATTAGTAACACAAATAATGGTCTATGAGGACCAAATAACAATAGTGAACAGAATAATAATAACATGTGTAATACAAATATGAATAATCATGATACATACCTAATTAATGATTATAACTAAGAGGATGATAAATTAGTCATGCAAAGGAAAACATAAAGATAAATACTAATATTCATATGAACTAAAACTCAGAATGTGTGTCTACATGGACTGCATTCCTTATAAGAAGTCTATGTCGACATAAAGGCAGAGCATATAACATGTATCTATACAGACTACACTCCTTATAAAAAAGAGTCTTTACAACTATAATTGAAACACCTGCACTTTAAAACATATATTCACATTGACTATGATCCTTGGGAAAGAGAGTTTGTGTGGATTATAATATAAGATATACATGTGTAGAACACATACATATATGAGGATTACACTCTTTATGAAAGAGAGTTCATACGAAACATAAATTAATTCTAGAATATGAACAATATACATATTAAGGTGTAGAATAGTCATACAACTTGATTATAGCATAAAAGCATGCAATATAGTAAATAGAATATGTTAAAACATAGCATACAAAGTAAACAAAAGATTGTCATCGAACAATAGTCCACACAGATATCAAGTTATAAACATATTTAAATTTTAAGTCCATAGGGACTGTATCATGCCTTAAGATAAGTTCATGTGATTAGAATGTCAATTTTAGAATAATCATAGAATTTTAATGAATGATTAGATACAATGAAAGTAGTTCAAAATAATAACCTACTCTTGTAATTGATGTGGGGATTACATGAAATCACCTCACATATTGATTACTCTCAAGAGATAATTGGTCTATAGAAAAGATCAACATATATTAACTATAATGATGAATAAGATAAGCCTTAGATCTTACCTTGTGAATGAGCTTCAAGTAACAATGCAAAGGTTGGGCTTTAGAAAAAGGATTATTTTGAGTGAGGGCTTAGGACTAGTAGATTGATTCTTACTTTGTATTTAGTGCCTAGCATCTTGAAAAATGGGTTTGGATTTTCTAATTTTCTTCCGTTACTTCTCCCTTGAGAGGGGGTATTTATAAGTTAGTGGATAACTCTCTCATCCAAAAGAGACAGAGTCCTGATAGGATTAGGAGTTAGAGTCCAGATTAGATTATCACATTTTTTGGAAGCTTCTGGTGGCTAGTCCATGTAAACTTAGGGTTGTCTAAGTTATACAGACCTAGTTTTTGTGTTCGCCTGGGTGGTTCATAAGCCTTAGGCTCAACTTTAGGTTACGTTTATTATAGTATATGTGGATGTGGGCTTTGCTTTATTTGGGCAGACCATAGGTTGTAGGCTCAATTATTATTGGCTAGGTCTTAGTTAATCGATATGGACCTTGTGGCATCAAGTCTAGGCAAATATGCACTAGCTTTGTTTATACAAACCAAGGTTTTGGGTTCCTTGCCTTGTTCTTTAAGCCTATCTCTAGTTATTATCATAAGCCCAAAAGTAAGGCATCTATAATTATGCAAATTTACTAGTTTGTTGACCTTATATCAATCAAACATAAAGTTAGGAATTCAATGAGATTGAATGGACCTACTATCACATTAAGGGAATCTACCTCCTCTCGTTCTCAAATCGCATACTAGTAGGTTGAAGCTCTGGTCTTAGCTCTTTCCATATTCTCTGATTAGGTTTTTTAACACCTACCTTATCATCTCTATTTGCTCTCTATCCTCTAGCAAGAGTTTATAATGATGCTTGAAACTAAGTTGACTCTGTCGTGCTCCTAAGATAATATTTTTGTAGGTGATCTCTACACATAGACTTGTAACATGCTCCTAGAATTATCTTTCAACAAATATTTTTGTGCAATTTATCATAATGCTCACACCAGACTAGTACACTTTTAGTAGTGGAAATAGATGCACCACTTGTGTTTATTGTCATTGTTTTACCTATGATCTTTGTCCTAATTTCAAAGTCTAGATTTACCTTGGGGTTTGCTATATACCCTATGTCCATTTTTGCCTTTTACTTGCCTCTAAGGTGAAACTTATTTGGCCTTGAGGGAATGATATCTTGTTTTAGAAGCCTTCTGATTTCTCTTTTTGAGGTCCTTCTACTATATGTGCTGCTACAACAAAGGCAAGGAATTCTTTGATTTTTATTATGGTTACATGCAATTTGATGTCATGGTTAAGATCCTTCTCAAATTTCTTATAGCTTTCAGCTTTATTAAGAACTATCACCTTCACATATCTACTTAATTTGGCAAATTATTTTCTCATTTTCTAAAATAGATTTATGATTTTATTTTAGAACCATGAATTCCTCTCTTTTCTTCTCCAAATAATTTTTAGTAATACAAGTCTTCTTAAATTCTTCAAACATGAACTCCTATCTTAGCTCCAGTAGTGTCTTATGTTCAAAATAATCTCTCACCATTTGAAGGCTTTTTCTTGCAACATTGATGTAGCATAAATAACATTTTCTTCTATTGTACACCATAGTTGTTAAAAGATTCTTCTTATTTTTTCAAGCCAAATTTTTTATGTAGCAAAATCATCATGCTCTACACCAATAAAATATATAACTTTAATTTTTTAACCTCTATAAATAAGTATTTTGGAGGGCTTGACAAGGTAAGGGTAGTTGTATTGGTGGTGGAGGTGGCACAGTAGCTACTATAGCTTGTCTAAGTAAATTAACCATTTGCTAGAGCAAGGCAAGTTGTGTTTGAGCTACTTGTCTAGCTTGTTTTAGCACAATGGATTAAGCCTGTGTGGCCATATTAACAATTAAGGGAGCATGGCTTTTTACATCCTCTTGTTCACCTGGTAGTAGAGATTCACTCATTTATTACAAAAGATTAACTCATGAGCGTCATGCAATGTAGAATTATATAACACATGGTCTTAAACCTAAGCACTTATATGTATCCCTTATGTACCTATGAATGCCTAAACCAACTCTGACACCAACGAATTTGATACTCATCACCCGACCCAATCACATGATATGAATAAAAAGTGACATATGAGTCAATCTCTTATTTCTATATCTAATTAATATGAACCATTATTGAATACTTGGTAAGCAAAAAAATAAGTCAACTATCTCAAACAAAAGTATATTCAAAAATTAAACTTTTTAGCAAATCACGTGTTAAAATTTCGGTAGCATAATGGCTATATTGTTAACACTTTTCCATCAGTGAATAGTAACTTATATAAAAAATAATGCTTCTACATATATAAATCAATATCATCACAACACATCTCCTAATCCTTCTATCATTCACATTTTCTCACTAACACTACATTGACAAGCATGGCCTAAGTTGTATTGTCATACGATATTCTCTATATTAGTTTGCATACACATATATTCATATACATATATTTTAACTCAAATAGCAGACTAATTGTACATAGTCTTTAAAGAGTTATAAAATAATTACTTATACATGTTTAGGCCAATCCTTTACTATTACATATGAGTGCCATTTTACATGATACACCATATACTAATACACAAATCTATATATAATAAAAGATGTAGATATCTTAATCTACGTTGCTATGCTTGAGGCTAACTTTTGATCCACCATTCGCTACCTATGCATCACAAAATAATGATGCGCTATGCATAAAGCTCAGTGCTATACTCAATTAAATATTCTTGATAACACATGCATAAAATTTCATTATGATCATGCCATTCATGAAAGGTAGGCAAAAAAAAGCATAAATACATGCAAGTATTAAAACCTATTTACACAAGTTTTATTTGTATCACTAACACACATATGAGTTCAACTTATTAATTAACACAATTGTAATATGTAACTATTCTTAATCCATTGAATATTCACTTAGCCAATGCTCGATAAACATAAATCTCGATACTAGATAATGGGACATCGACTATAAAGGTCTCATTAGATGTATAGTGGTCCACATTCAAGACCTTACCACAACTGTACCTTTATTAATACATAGGTGTGTATAATTGCCATCTTTGAACCTCTCAAATGCTGCAATAGCTTTAAGACATAAGTTTGTAATGGCCTTCTTTAGATCTCCTAACGGTAATACCTTTCCCTTGACTCAATAGGTAGATCTAAATGAGAGATACCACATTGTGACACCTCTTACCCAAACCACTGATAGTCCAAATAGGAGATGACACAAAAACCAACTTATATTAACTTAACCATTATTTTCTTAAAAATCTTTAATATGAAATTCATACATATCATTATGACTTCTTTGTTGCAATAAAATTTTGGCAGCACAATGGCTGCATCATAACATATTCCAAAATAAAACCTATAGAAAATAACACTACTATATCATCACAATCATCAACAAACCTCCTAGACCATTATGGTCCTCATCTCAACTCAATCTCCTAAGTAGTCATATCAAATCATATAGTCTCATCCACACACATGCTTACCATAAAAATAGAACCTGTATAATATAGGTTTACATCACAACATACCATATCATAAAATATATCACCATATTCTAGTTTTAATAATCTTACATATGATTGCTAACTACTAATAATATTACATCACACTATATAAACAAAAATATACCAAAAACACATGAGAAAATCTCATTTGGACTGCACTATTGCTATTGAGGTTGTCTGAGGATGGCTATTTGCTACCTCTTTATTAAAGTATATGATGTGCCAAGCATAAAGCTTAGTGGTGTATTCAATAAAATATGCTTAGACATATATGCACATTAATGCATATTAAGCATGCAATGTTATGCAGTCAAAACACACCAATTACAACCACTTTATTATCATTCATGTTATTTACCTGTTCACTCTTATCACATTACCTTATTCAAATCACGACATATGTCTTCTCATTATACATTTATCAATTCATTTATTCATTTTATAATGGATAAATTTTTAGCTCCTTAATTAACCATTTGATTAGCCTATATCTAATAGACATAAATCCCAAAACTAGAAATAGGGATTATGGTGTGTAGTGGCCTATATTTTGGACTTAATGGTTGCTACACTAGCATGATGTGATATCAATAATGTGTAGTGATCCTACTAAACCTCCCTATAATTGCACCCATATAAAATTATGTGTAGTGGTTCTGTTGGACTTATTAGTTGCTGCACCTGCACAAGTTATCATGATATGCCAATGTATAATAGATTATAACAATATAAAATATATGCATGTGCAATGGCCTAAATGGACCTGATGATGGCTACACCTGCATAAAAATGATACCAAATATCTAGTAACTACTAAGACCCTAGTTAACCAATCAACCTATCTAATAAGTTGTCTAACACATATGGGCTTCTGACACTTTACGTTACATGATTCTTATTATATCACAATTGTAACTTTCTTTATCTAGTTGGTACCATCTTCTACCATACATATTTCCCTTTTAAAGACTCATATTCAATCATCATAATTAACATCACAATTATACATACATTACAACTTATGTTTCATCAACTATCATAAGTAACATTTACATGTATATACAGAATGCATAATACATATACATACTTATAATATACCACATTTCAAGCATAATGCAATCTTATTCATCAAATTTTATTGTAAAATCATTTATTATCTAATTGTAGTTTAATTATACACATTTTACACATAACATAAAAAATGACCATTGCAAACTTCTCGATCTTAAGTCTAGGACTTCCTTATGTATTTAGACTTTGACTAGACCTAAAAAGCTCATGGTGTGACTTAAATTGTAAAAAAATAGGAATTTATTTTGAGTAGCGGAGGGCTTGAGCCAATAGGACTAAGCCCAAAGCCCGACACTAATTCCAATAGGGGTGCAAGGGCAAAACTCCTGTGGTATGAACCTATTGACCTTTTTTGTCCTATGATTGTCACTAGAGATAGGCTCTTAAGCAATGGCACAAGCTGCTTAGGAAGTAAATATAAGTCCTCACAAACCTATTTTAACTAGGCCCTACACGGACAAACTCCACCTATGTTTATAATAGCCTAATTAGCTCTACCAAGCCTAAGGCCTATGGTCCACCCAAACAAGTCCAAGTCATGTTTGTACAGACTAACTCAAACCTAGCCCAAAGCCTATAAATAAGTGGGAAAGTTATAACTTAGGTCTACATGGACTAAGCCGTATAAGTCTGCAGGGCAACTCCTAATCCTATTAGAATTCTACATCCTTTAGATGGGAAACTCTTAAAGCAAAGCCTATAAATACGCTTCTCAGGTATGAGGAAGAGGAAGCTAAAAAGAAAATTCATAACAACTAATAAACCCATCTGTGAGTCTAGAGAGGACTCTAAAGAGGAATTGCTCTACTTGTCCTTTTAGCTTCACTAAAAAATAATTCCTTTTATACTCCTACACCTTCGTGTTATTGCTTTAAGAGTTTATTCACAAGGTAATATATGAGGTCTCTTCTATATATTGATATTGTTTTCATGGACCTATGATTACCAAGGATTGATTACAAATAATATCATTTTATGTAATCCCAACTTTGATCATAAAAGTAGGTCATTGTTTTAAGTTGTTTCATAGTGTACAATTAACCACCATTACATCATATTCATTCTGTTATCTTTGTCTTAATTTCATGAAATTATTTGTGAGCATGCTAATATCCATATGGACTTACTTTCTTAACATGTATATGATATTTTATCCATACAAACTTATGTTCAGTAATAGTGTCTTATTTGTCTTATATATCATGCTTTAATATATCTTGTTTACTATATCGATATTATTCTATGATGTTGGGATGTTGTATAATTATCTTATTCCCTAAAATACATGTTGTTAATATATCAAAATTATTGTATGGTCTGCACGGACTCCCTTTCACGAGGAGTATAGACCATATGGATGATCTTATCTCATTCTTGTATATTTTGTCTTTAAGTTTGTATAGACTCCCTCTCATATTGAACATAGTCCGTGTGGGTATCTATTTTGAATTTTGGTTTAACATGTGTTTGTATTTCTTGTAATCTTTATGAGTCTATATGAATCTTTTATTTATTACCATTAAACCTTTTCCTTTGAGTTGTATGCAAGTAACTTTTCTCACTAGAGTAGTGGTTCGGATAGATATAATATCCCTCTTAAGCAGTAGTCTATATGGAAACTAACAAGGGCTACATAAAGACCGCACGAACTTATCGACATATAGATGAGGCCGTTCAAGTGCTTTGCTTTATTTCTTTTAGTTTTGTACTTATTATATCTTTTGGTTTATTTTTGGTTGTAATAATTAATTAAATAACTTGTTTTACACTCTAATTGCCTAAGTTTCACATCAAATGATTTTCTACATAATTAATTAGTGTTTTCATAATAAAATAGATTTGAGTTTTCCAAATCAATAGTCATATTAAAAAAATGTGTTTTAAAAGGCTAATCTCCTAGAGATGGGAGTTAGGCAATCACTGCCAATTCTTATGAAATTATAGGCAATT
>CANXYI011636860.1:0-10277 GCA_948208565.1 Hura crepitans
AAAGTTTCTAAAAATTAATTATAAGTGTAAACTTATACTAACTAAATTTTTTATCTTTCCTTTTTCCTCATTTCCTTCACTTCTAAAACTTCCAAACACAATCTCCCTTCGTTTTCCATCCATGCAATCCACTTACACAAAGCAACATATTAACATTATGTTTCATATAACCATAATCATGCACAAATCATAGTTCAGAATACACACACCTCTTTAATAAGCTCTAATTCATGAGATCTTCTTCTCCTATTTCATCCTTTTCTCTCATTCATCCTTTATGCTCATCAATTTCATAACCATTTCCTCATGAAAAACCCATTAAAATGGCATTAATCATATAATCAAACTCAATTTATTAACTAAGTAGTCATAACTTCAAATAAATCATCCAATAAATCCAAATGAAAACCCAACTTACCACCTTTCTTTAACCTTTAGACACCCCTTCTTCTATCTCTTTTCCTTCTCCAAAACCCTTCTTTTTCCATATTTTTCAAAGGATTAACAAGCTAGATGATGAAGACAATCTTTCTTGCATGATGTTTGGCACTTATTTGGTAACTTGTAAAGAAAAATATGGATGGAAAGCATGAGGAGAATTTCAGTGTGAGAGGTCCTTAGGAGGGAGAAATTGGCTAAAACCAAGTGAATTAAATATTAATATTTACGTATTTATAAGCCAAATGGATGGCTAGGATTTAAAGTCAACATATACACATGGATGGCTAAAATTAATCCATGTGTATATGCATTAAAATATCACTTAATTAATTACATCTCATCACTTCTCTCTTTCCACATGGATGGCCATGATGAATCCATATCCCAACTTGATCCAAGGGCCCAAAATGCTCCCTACACAATTATTTGTCATTTTTCTTTCACATATATGCATTTAATTCAATTTATTTCATTATTTTTTTCTCATAGTTCTCATCTTTAAAAAATTCCAACATTGTGATTTTTGGATTCCTCATAATTTTTGACCATCTTCTGAGTACATTTCTAAATTTTTCTATTTGGCTCTAAGTAATTTACTATCTGCTGTAGACCGTAAATTTAGATCTTATTTTCGACTTTTAACCCCTTATATAACCACAATTGCTCCTCAAATTTCATCACAATTCTTCTCACAATGAATATGAATTTTTGGCTGGGTTAGCTCCATTCGACGCGGGGGTATTGTTCAAGGCTTGGGTCACACTATTCACTGGGGTTAGCTCCCGAACCTTATTTTTCTTGCATTTTCTCATCATTGCTAAGCCACATATTACATCCTTATTACTCCCATATGTCTCTCTCTTTTTTACCATAAATAGTGAATTTTCCATTTTGCCCCTGGCTTTTTCATAAAATTACCATTTTGTCCTTCAGTCATTTTTCGCTCTATAGTTCACTCCAACCAACTCTACACAATCTGTACATCCGTTTAATTTCTTACTTTTTTTTAATTCCATTTCTATCCTTATGAAAGTCAAACTAAAAGTCGAGGTGTCACAGTTGGCGCATATAATAATGCAAAAACATTTAATGCTCGATGATTTTAGCATGCTTCTTAGCCTGTTCAACAATCAAAGAAGATCGCAAACACCTTCCATTAAACTTAAGGTTTGCATCCATTAAACCTTGTAAACTTCTCTGAGAAACAATCCACTTAACTGTCATATCTTCTTTTACATAATCTTTCTTAGAAGTGAATGTTGTCTAATTATAACGGGAAACAAATAACAAGAATAGGATCCATTTTCCAAGCTAAGAAATGACAATTCTGAATTATAAAAGTATCAAAACCAATCTTTCTATCAAATAAGAGATTCCATGCTTCTTCACTCAATGCATAACTTAGTTAATACTATATCAACAACACTTCTTGCAACATCTATAGGGTGTCCAACTGCAATACCGATATACGCTTTCTTTAAGGTAGGTGCATCATTCACACTAACTCCATTCATTCCAACCACATGCTTCTTGTCTTGTAGAATTTTCACAATTTCATATTTGTGTTTTCAAAGTCATATGCAATCAATAACAAAAATATAATAAAAATATACACTTACCTACTAAAAGAGGGACAAAATGGGGGAATATTAAGGATATGCAATTTGAAGGAGAGGAGCCTCTAACCAATTGGTTGATCGGGAAGATAACATCACCAATTACAAATCCAAAAACTTGTTATTATAGCAAAAGTAATACAAAATCACTCAATGTATGAGAAAAAGAGAGAAAGGCACAAAAATAGCCATGAAGCAACCTTATTTGCCTGCCAACTTTTAAAACGAGGTAAGACTTCTTTGTACATTGGAATATTAGATTGCATAATATTGGCAACTCTATTTCTCTGTGATAAAAACTCTCTATTGATCTCCAAATTCACCCATTGCAAATGCTTATTATGTTTTCCATTGACTTTAGGGATCCAAACATTTCTATTATTACAGGGCAAGGGATCTTCATTATACTTCCCTTCATATGGAGATTTTCCATTTTCCACAACATTGATAAAGGTCTTCTCCTAGGGTCCTGTTCCACTAAGTATCATATGCAAGCTCTTCTACCTCACTTTCCTATTCAAAATCAGCAATAAACTCATTCACTGTATCTGGTGTTATTTTAACACCTGATAGTGCAGTTTGCTCTCTCAAAAATTGACAAAATGACAAATTTTTAAGTCTTGAGATTGATTAGAAACATGAATGGATAGTTATCAATATAGTTACACATACTTTCATTATTTTGTGTCTAGCACTATGTGTTTCTGCATGTTGCAACCATTGCTTATGCCTTTGGAAAACAAATTTACTAAAAAGTGCCTAAAGAAATAAAATAGTGGGATATAACATTAAAGTTTGAGATATAAAATAAAAATGAAATGTAGGTTGCATTAGATATTTTTTGAGTTCAACCTCTATAATAATGTTCAAGTCTATTACCATACAAATAAAAGCAAAAGTGTCAAATGCAAAAATCATATTAATTTCCATGTGTCTTTAAAAAACTCACTCAATAGAAAATACATCAAACTTTTATTTCATATCATGCTAGAATTTACACCTCTAAAGAATAAAAAATATAATAGAAAGATACTATAGGTTCTCTTTAAAATTAAACATCAAAGAGATGAGCAGTAACATTATATGTGATTATCTTTACAACCTCTTAAACTCCTGCCATTTGGCATTATATATCCAACTAAAATTGTAGCAAATACTCTCCCACTGTAACGAGCAGTAATACCTGTCTCAGCTATGAGATCCATCTCTTCAATTCTTATTTATCCAAAAATAGTAGTCATTCCTCAAGTAAATAAATTTTCTAGCAAATTACCAAAATAATATTTTAAAAAAAGAATTATAGAAGTTCCTTAGAAATTCACTACAGGCAATTAACAATTATCACATTTTTGAACTAGTTGAGGTAGTAGAGCTCGCAATTAAATATTACTTAGCTAAAGAAAGTGATTATGAGAAAATAAAAAAGAAAAATGGAAAACGACAACAAAAATATGCCAATAATTTATTTGCATAATAGTAGGGAAAATGAAATTAAGCTTGGTAGAAAATAGCATTGCATAATACCTGAACCTCCAGCTTTAACATGCTTTCATACAGAAATGGAATTACAGTTGTATGGAGACTTTGATAACCATTTGGCTTTGGGTTTGCAATGTAGTCCTTCATCTATTGCAAAATTTATGCCAAAAGGCTATAAGATATCCACTAGTTTTCAACTGAAAAATTGTATACATTTAAGAGGAGGAGTAGGAAGAAGAAAAAGAAGAAGTAAAATAGTATTAGACTACAATACATTTCAGGCGATGATTAGTAAGATAAGCCAAAGATAAAGTTATGAAAATACACCAAAAATCATCCCAAAAACCTAGAGCTTCAAGCATAGGGAGAAGTATGGTATCATTACCACTATTAGCTGTCCATATACACCAGATGCATCTGCAACACATGCAAATAATTCTACTCAAAGGGACAACATCACAACCTCCAATAAGTGCAATTCACATAATATTAAAGTGGCATATGAGATAGCTAAATAGTTTATTTTCAATAAGGACTTATATACTTTAAGTTGAATCATTCTTGGTGTAAAACAAAAAAGCTAAAAGTACTTTAAAATTATAAGCTAATGTTTAAGTCTCCAAACTTGACATTTAAACTTTGAGCATTTGCATTATGATAAATATCATTTTATAAGATGAATTTAGAAGTTTAATTTGCAATTAGTTGTCTCTGACTTGAGTTCATAGAATTGAATTGAAAACTGGCACGTAAAAATAAGGTATATAAGTAATTTGATTTGATACATTTCTAGCAGTTTTGCAATAAGAGCAAATACCTAAAGTGCTTCCATTGCAATGTTTAACTATAAAGAAGTAGTACTATTAAAAATCAAAACAAAAGAATCAATGAACAGCTTTAACTTTTTCCTTTCTTATTTAAGTGTACCCATAGACACTGGGTTCAGGGACTCCCGTGTTCGGATTGCCTAATGATGAATAAAAATAGAAAAATTCTAATAAATAAGAATGATGTTGCCAAAACTTGAGAAAAATAGTTAATTTTTTAGTATTGACTTTAGCTCGACTCAACAAGCTCATGGTGCAACCAAAAATGAGAGAAAAACGGCCGAAGCTTGATGCCCAAAACTGATACCAAAGAGAGTGTATGGAATAAAATTAAAAAAAAATTAAAAATAAAAGTTTTAATTTTCGCTATTTTATGATAAAACAACGTCGTTTTGGTGCCCAAAACAGCCGTTTGGCTTAAACCAAAACAATCGTTTTGGCTTCCCAAAATGACACCATTTTGCACATCAAAGTCTTATGCAAAGTCCTAAATTGGCTGCAAAAAATAACCATTTTAGTGGTGAAAATGGCCATTTTGGCCTCAAAACAACCTTTTTCTATGGTTAAAATGGTTGTTTTTCATCTCGATTTTTGTGTATATAAGTCAAAATCTGTGCTAGTCTAAGTGGTCAACTTTTCTCAGAAAGTGCACACTAAAAAAATGCAAAAAAAAAAAAACACTTTTCAAACACCTTTTTCTGACTTTAGGAGATTTTTTAAAACTTTTTGCCCATTTTTCTCTCAAGTTAATTCCTGAAGGCAATTATACATGATGGGTTGACCAAATCTTCTTCTTCTTCTTCTTCATTTTCTTTTTCTTTTTGCATCGGTATACCAATCAAGCATGGTGCCCTTTTATTTTATTTTATGTGTTGCCCATTTACTAGTTAAATGAGGTAACATTATTTTATTTAGGTACTCATCTACCAGTTAGATATAATACCATTATCTTATTTGTCCACTGTTAATACGTTGTTATTCTTTATTTTTTTATTCGATTACTATTCGTTCTCTTTTTGCATGTTATTCAATTATTTTTATTTTTTATTTAAGTGTTTATTTCATGTCCTTTTTATTATTTATTCTTTCTGTCAATTTCATAATTCTTTTTATATTAATATTGTGTTTTTATTGTGATACAAGTTGTATGAGATCTGTTAGGGATTTTATTTAATCTGTCTTTTTCCTCCTATCAAACATCTTGTTAACTTAACCATTTGTTATTTTTCTCCCTTTATTTTGTTGTTATTTTATTATTTTGCTTTTATTCATTTATTTTGTCTAACCTTTATTTTCTTCATAATTTTCTCTTTTTGTTTTATTTATTCCTGTTCTATTTTTATTCTATTATATTGTATTTTAGGCAATTTCAATGAAATTTTATTTTTATTCAGTTATAATGTATTTTAGGTAATTACTTTGTAATTTTAATTTCCTTTTGGTTTAGAATATATTTTAGGTAACTTTCATGTAATATATTTTATTTTGATTATTTCTCTATATATTTCATTAATGTTGTCATAGGTAGAAAATGATTTTTATACATTATAAAAAATAACCAAATCATTTAATATCTAATTAATTAGATTTTCTTAATAAAATTGATTTTGATTTTTCCATAATAAAATACACAAACAATAAAATTGGTTTTCTAAAAATTGGCATGGAAGAATCAAAGTTTTCAAAAAAAATCAATTACCCGGTTTAATGTATGATAACCTTTAATTTTATGTATTTTCTTTATGTTTATAAATATCCATGTTTCGTTATTTCTTTACATGATTGTATGTTCTATTTTAATTCTAAAACCTGCTTGAGAAAAATAATAAAATTATAATCAGAAATTCTGTATTAACTTGAGGTATAAATAAGAGTAGAGTTCCAAACCACTTTGGTTTTGGCCCTACAAGGTATTTTTCAACTCCTGTTGGGTGGCGACTCCTACCTTATGTTGCCTAACTCGCTTTTTCTAGGCTAATAGAATAGGAATGGCTTAAGATCCATTTAATTTCCTTTTTGTCTTTCAAGACTCGAGAGGTGAGATTTAGGTTGAGTACTTGGTTATTTTGGTTTAACCTACCTTAGAAAAGAAGGGACACAAACAATACCTACATGTGTGGTGGCATAAATGAAAGGGTACACATGTTATGACACCTGTCAACTAATTTGACAATAATAACACAAATATGCAACGTCATCATTTTATTTGTAAGTTGGCTATGATAACAACTAGCAAGCACTAAATATTCAAAGAGAATAAATCACCTTTTTTTGTCATAGCAAGAAACATTTGTCACAAGTCATCAGCTTTTAGATCTTATGTAAAATCACTTTAATTTCTCTAGCTTCAACACCTAGTAACAGAGAGAAGGAATTGATATCAATATATGGTCAAACTACATAAATCTTGTGTAAGATGAATTGTATGCTGCTAAATAAAAATTTTTGTACCCGTATTAGTATAGCACCTTAGTCTCACCTTCTACAATGTGGCATATAGTAAAACCAAACTCCTTCTCTATTCTTTCAAAAGTAACAACATTTGTATCTTCCACGATATCATGCAATAATCCAACAACAATTGACTCCCAATCCAATTCCCAATAGAATAGGCAACTTAAAGTCCCTTAGATTGTAGAGTACAAGTTAAATAGATATCAATTATGAATATACTTTTAAATTTTGAGTACCAAATTTGATGAAAAGGACAAAAAGATGTAGGAAAATAATAATAATAATAATAATAACTATATTAAATTGTGTAATATTGTAGGGAGAGAGAAATAGAGGTAGAAACAAACCTTGAAAATGGGAAACAAGAGATAAGCTTAACTTATTAAAACTACATGCACATTAACTAATAACTATCATTTCCTTTAAATGAAAAATTTAATGCCGAAATTTCCTTCATTTTCTTACTTTTTTTCTTGAGAACCATATAGGGAAAACAAAAAGGAGAAAATAAATTATTGCTGAATCAAATTTTCTTGATTCATATAATTTATAACTAGAGGAAAGAGTTTATTTTAAAGAAGAGAGAGCTAAAGAAAAGAGAGAGAGAGAGAGATAACCTATTTCTATTAACCAAAAACAGAGAAATCTAATGGTGTGTATTGTTTCTTTAAGATATGATGGCATATGTTATCAAGCTCCGAGAATTATCTCTTCTTTTTTTCTATTTTTAGAAAATCTCAAAAATTGACATTTCAATTAGTAATTCATTAAATTAATTAAATTCTTGCAAAATTGAGTCACCTTTTACATGATTTCAATTTGTCTTAACTCTAAAAATTTTGTTACCTTTGATTTCATTCTAAACAAACATTGACAAGTTAACAACCCTCGGCTTATTGCCAACAAAGCATAAGCAGAATAAATGCAAGCAATTAGGATATGCATAAACAAATAGATTAGTAAGATGCCCCTCAGAAAATCCATCAAAAAAATTCATGAAAACTAATAATTGTTTTAAATAAATAAATTTAAATAAGAATATATAAATAGTGAAGTGAGAAGTATGTATTCTTTTATTATTGTAGTGTCTTCTAAATAATATAGAGTAGGTGTATGGCAAAGATAAGCCATATTCGATAGAATTTAAATAGAATAAGAAAATTAAATAAATAGAGTATATATATAAATAATCATCCTATCTACCAATAGTCATCTACGTACATTATATCAAAACACTTTCCCTTAAATGACTATACATTATGAATATATTTTGTCAAAAACCTTGTTAAGAAAAACTTGGGGAGCTAAAAGACTTAACAAAAGAAAAAGAGTATAGTATTCATAGCCTATGAATCATAGGTAAATTACTTCTTTCAAAAAATACAATAAGTCATAATAAGTTTAATGCATTTCAAAACCATCCTCATGCCTAAAAATTTAACTTAATCATACCTTTAAAAATAGATTTGTTGGGTTGTCACTTAAGCGAACTTTATGACTAACATTCCTTTATGATGCACTATTGTTGAATTATTGTTTATATCAATAATCCTTATACTTCTTTGATTTGTTGAGTCATCTCAAGCATACAAATTCATGACTTGCTTGATGAATAACAAATATTTCTGAATGGTTTGGATATGGCTAGTAATATCACTAATTTTATATCCAACAAATTTGGCAACTTCTGGTGCTAGACAAGTAATTCATAAACTTATACAAATCTTGTTTAACCTAAATTGTTTCATCCCTAGTCAACGGCTAGTAAGTGACCTTTTCCCTATAACTTGAGACTTTGATTTCTTATCACAAATTAAATCATAGGTAACTATATATATAAATACTTTAGCAATAATATTTTCATATTTTTTTAATATTTTTAGATTCAATAAGACATCATAACTTCCTAATATCAAAATCACTTCTGAAGTTGCTTTTCTAGAAATATAAAATTATTGATATATGTTGCTTTCCACATCTTCTAGACCATCATTTTGAAGGTTATTCATTTTCTTCTTTTAAAAAAATAAATTTTGCATTAATAATTTTATTATGCTTCTAGTGTAATTTAGATTAATTGACTATTAAACTTACAAGATGTCCTTTAAGGACGATCAATAACTTATAAAGATATCATTTAGGGACAATGAATAACATATGATTATGGCCATTTACCATTTTCTTATAATATGCCATATCATCAAATTTGGAAGTTTTTTTAGACATTTACATCGCATTGAATTTATATTGCTTTCCATTATATGTCTATTATTAAATATGTATCTTATTAAAACCTTACGAGAGAACACCTTATGGAGTAAAAACCTAGCGAAGGAAAAAGAGTGCACAATACTTATAATACATGTAACAAGCTATCTCATTAAAAACTTTATCAGGAAAACCTAATGGAATAAAAAAATTGATTAAGGAAAAAATGGTACATCATGTATTTTTTCTTCAATGACAACAATAATTCACATATTTGAGATCATATATATAGAAAAAATTCTTTTTTTTTTCTTGAAAATAAGTCACATATCTTCAAGATATGTAAATCATATATCTTCTAAATATTATAAATACATATTTTATACTGTTAATGGTGAGATTATAATTAACATTACGGTAATAATAATTATTATTTTCTCAAAACATTATTAATGTGGCTATAATTATATATTACTACATTCAACTTCAAGGAATAGAGTACATACAATAAAATAAACTTCATGATATATGTAATGTAATTAGATCATTATAAGCAGAATGCATTAAATCAAATTATACAATAAATATTTCTAAAGTATTACTGTAAAGAAATACGAAATATTCTAATAAGTTAAAGCAATATAATTAACATGAAACTAAAATTATGCATATAACATATAGTTCAAATTAATAATTTCATGATTACTTTATGCATGGATTAAATTGTATCAATAGTAAATATGGTACTTTAAAATTAATAAATTTTATATCATTCCTCCATATCTAGTAACTTTATTGCCATTGGGGTATTCAATTGATATGTAAAAATACGCATTCACTTAGTAAATAACCTAATCAATTGATTAAAGCTCAAATTGCAAGTTGAGATAAATTTTGATATTCAAAATCCATCATTTCAATCTTTTTCATTAAATAATGAATGACTTAAACTCTTCAGGAATTTCAATAATATTTAAACATTTAGCAACTTATGATTTATATAGATAATTTAGATCATACAGATCTTGCATTAGACAAACATTAAAGAATATTTATATGTTTCATGCATTATAAATCTTTCTTAAATTTTTATATAAATTTTACTATCAAGTGAGTCATGTAAATAAGTTATAATATTAATATATAATAGGTATTCTCTTTTGAGCATTTGGACTATTTCAAAATATTCATATTTTATTATGGACTACAACTCTACTTGAATCACATTTTTTCATTTCTATTTATATTTTTC
>CANXYI011636890.1:0-12795 GCA_948208565.1 Hura crepitans
AATATATATGTTGTTATATGCGATTCTTTAATGGGTGTGTATAACGTCATATCAATTCACTGGTAGAGTTAATAACAGTTTAAGGGAGAATATTGTAACGGCATAGTCGATATTTATATATTAAAAATTTTTAGAATCGAGTTTTTACAATTTTTTTTCTTCAAAAAAAAAGATAAAAAAGCAGATAATAATTTTCATGAGGAGGAGGAAAAGAGAACTAAGTGCAATAAATGATAGAGAGTGGTTCGCATGTATGATAGAATGGGATGGTTGTGCTGGTTTTTTTTTTGTTGCATAAGCTCTGCAGAATTTAAGGTGTACTTCGGCCTGTGTGCCTCAGAATGCTCCAAAATCTTATTAATGAGGAAACTGTTTATATATATATATATATTCCGAGGGTAAGGGCGATTGACAGTTGTACGCTGTGGCTTGAGACTGTTTAGTATCATTTACGTACATTGAATTGTTCTGGTCTTAGATTAAAATTTTCCCTTTATTTTATTTTGATACAAATTATTTTATATTCGATTACGTTTGAATAGATTCATGAAAATTAAAAATAAACATTTTTTAGGATTTTAAAAACGCTTCACCTAAAAATTCAAATTAAAAAAAAAAAAAATAAGAGAACAGATTCGTGTTAATCAATTTCACCCCTTCATATTCCTTTCATAATTTTATTCATCTCACTTTTGACGATTCTATTCACTTTCAAGGATAAGGTCTGTGCGTCTTTGGCAAGGCCTAATACCCATTCATCTTTGTACTTTTCTTTATTAATATTATTTAAATAATTCCGGGATATTTACATTTGATTCTTGTGCAGCTCTTGGTATAAATTCAGTCTCTGTTATTGTATTATAAAAACAGTACTTCAAATAATTGAAATGAATTTATAAAGTAGGCAAATTATTCAATTGCTAATAATCACAAATTCAAGAGTGATGACTCCATAATTTAAACTAGAAACTGTTAATTCAAATAGAAACTTGAATGGGAATGCATTCAATTATGGCTTTCCATTTCGCTTGATTGTGGGACCACTCTTTTATCGGCAGCATCTGCCCACCACTATATCATCAAAGATTCATACGGCACCATTTCCAAGAATTATGAAAGGATGCATACTTACCCATTTCCATAATATTGTAGGAAGCACTACTTTGGATAATTTATAACTCCAACATGCAACCTCATTCTGAAAATGACCTTAGCCGTCAAAATTTTGGGAATAGTAATAAATAAATGGGCCCAGATAAGGTGATGGTTAACAAACAACTTGATCAAGTTAGGTTAAACTGTCACGCATTTGGCACTTTCAATAGAGAGAATTATTTTACGAATTAGAAGTTGTATGGAACAACTTCCAGAATGACAAACAGATTGTGCTGAGCTGACTTTAGTTGCACTGCGCAACACATCGTGTATGGAAACAGAACATTAAAAACGGTAGTAATATTTCATCCCCGTTTCTGAGCACAGGATAAACTCGACAACAAACACTAGAAATATGAAAGTTTCAAAGGAAACCTCAATTTAGCATTAAATAAATCAAACTTGCTTTGTAACAGAAGAACATTTCGAAAAAGAGTTCCTTGGGATGCAAGCTCACCGCCATAATAATGATTCGGTCGCAGCAGATTACAAGGGAAAGATCATGAGACCGATCACCCAGGACTCTGTATGTCGACAGAGTATCCTGCAATTTGAAACTAGGAACGAACCCTGCTACTTTCTGCATTTCTAATTGGATAGAAGTAAGGATGGGCCTGCAGCAAACCAAAACAGCCATCCGAATTCATGAAAAAGATAGGACCAAAATTTATGAGCAGCATCCGCTAGACTTTCTTGAAAAAAAAAAAAGAGCTAAATTCACAGGGAGATGCATTTTCACTTTGCAAAATCAGCCATTATCTTCATATTACCGTTAAGTACTGAATATCGAGGTACTATAATGACATCTCAAATTGAACACTAAGTTAAACACAACAAATATTATACTGACGCATCAAATCCAAAGGTTGACCAAATGTTAATGTTCTTGAGAGCATAAGGACTTGAAATTTACCATAGCTTCTCTTGCAGTTGGCCTATCTTGATGATCATATCGCAGCAACTTGTCAAGGAAGTCAACAGCCTTTAACAAGCAATTTTGAGTGGATTGAAGAAGTTTAAAGCGAAATAAATTTAAACTACAAATGCTAAAGTGATAATGAATTCTTACCTCAGTAACTGCCAAATGCTGATTGTCCATATTAATAAACTTTGTCCATGGTTTTCGGCTATGCCTGTGTCAAGGAAAGAAATTTCTCAGCTTAGAACTAGATAGCTACAGATGATAAAATGAATGTTATTCACATTCTTAGATGTCCAAAAAAAAAAAAAAACCTGCCAACTAGGGCTGCTAGATGGGGATCCAACTCTATGCGGTACTTATTTAAATAAGCATTTAATTCATCTGTTCCAAGAACCTGTTGTAGAGATGAAAATTAGAGTCCTTTAATTGATCTACCATGTTCTCAAAACAAGTTCTTAGCATACTATCGTTAAATCACAATATAGAAGAAAAGGGGTAAAACAATGTAAATCAGGGAATGCAAGCATGACGAAGTGGTTCTATCAGAGACCAAGAAGCAGGGTAGCAGAATACAAATTACCTTAAAACAATACAAAATCCATTTGCTTATGCAAAAAGCATATTTCTAGGATGAGATACAGATGTAATTAGGAGTAATAAAATCTGGTTTGATTGGTTGTAGTTGGGCTTTCGCCCAACTAATTATAGTAATTGATGAATATATTGCCAACGCAAAGGTGTCCATCTATTTTATAACTGACTTGAGCTAAAACTGCCATAAACCATATTTGAAAACCCCTAGATGTACTTATTGGCTATTATTAGAATTTTCATTCAAGCATACCACATACCTTGGCTATTTTGACAAGCTGATCATAATTATCATGCCCATAGAAGAACGGCTCCTTGCGAAATATCTGTCCAACACAGGCCTTAATCATAAGACACTAAAACAAGCATCAAATACCTCAGCATTATATCAATTATCCATCCTCCATGCCATTTTCCACCCCTGGATGAGTGTGCAAGCAGATCAAGATTCACTGATCCATGGCATATCAGCACATTAAGCATACAATTCCGAGATGCCAATCTAGGACATAATCTATAATCTATCATAGGTTATCCACTGTGAAGTCCATCATTGACTTAGCAGAATAAAGCTTGGGAAGGAAAGCAGAGGAAGGGTGAGAATCTAGTGGAAAAGAACTCACCATTCCGGCGAACATACAACCAAGGCTCCACAAATCTAAGGAATAATCATAGTCTTGCAAATCAACAAGAAGTTCAGGACCTTTAAAGTATCTGTTTCATCAGAAAAAAAAAATAAAGAGAATTGAAGAAACTCATGAGCGTGAGTTTGTTCAGCACTGTAGTAAACATAAATATTACAGAAGCATGCAAACATGGTCTATACAGGCTATCTCATCAACAGTAAAATTATTCAATGCATGAGATTCGATATTACGCACTTGAAATCATCAAATAGATCTCTGACAGAGTAATTGATCAGTAAGACAAATGTAAACTGGGACCACCATCAGGTGATGCATTGAAACTACAGGCTACAGCATTCAGAAGGGAATAAAATTTTGTGAACCAAAAGAAGAATCAATGATGTGAGCATTCAAAGATTGGAGCAACAAGCTCCAAAACTGAGGTAATAGAAAACCTTCCAAGGGAACAAACCTCGAAGCAACACGAACATTATATTCTTTCCCCGGATGATAAAACTCTGCTAGTCCCCAATCTATCAGCCGAAGTTTCCTCTGCTCATGATCAATCATGACATTATGTGGCTTCACATCCCGATGCATGATACCTTGTGAGTGACAATAATCCAACGCCTACAAGACAGGTCCATAATGTATGAAGATACCACCAATAAAAGAGAATGGTCCAAAACAACGAAAAAAATTAAGTAATAAAATCAGTTAAATATGAACCAAGAAAATTGCATGTTTAACCTGACAAAGAATGAAAAAGAAACCAATGGGAGTTGAGTTATAGACAAACCAAATTGTAAATCAGCACAAAATTGTGTTCTGGACCCAAAAAACAACACATTAAAACATGTCGAAATGCTCCCACAACCCCAAGTGCCATACATTCTTCTGATGCGCAGCATAATATTTTACTGTTCCAATGCTAGTGTAGCAGCTTCAATTTTTGGATATTTTTCTCTTTTCTTAGTAGTTAAATTATGTTATTATTGGTTATGTTGAGTTAACTTTTTGCTCTTAGTGCTCTTTTACTATTATTTTCTTTACTACATAAAATTAGGTTAGTCTAGATTGCTACATCATCATCCACAGTAATCATGAAGAAGCTTATGGTTTTCACAATAACCAAAAACTGGTAAAAAAGCTGTACCAGACATCTAAAAAATTGAAGGATGTTATCCCTGTACAGTAACATCCAAATCAGCAGGGGAAGGAAATGAAAAGGATTTAAATAGCCCAAGTCTTAATGAGAAAACAACATTTTTTTAGATTAAATTATTCAAACATAAAAGTTAACGAGGTCAGTTGGTTTTTGGCCATAACTGTTGGTATCAGATCAACCGTGTATTAGACTTAGAGTAGGCAGGCCATGAAGAAGTAGTTGCCCATGGGATGACGCAGAAGCAGTTAAATTGAAAGCAGCATAGAGCAATTAGGTTAAGCAGTTACGAGGTCGCAATCTAAAAGTCTGCAACAATCCAAAGAATGCTTCAATTCTTCCCAAAAAGAGCAAATTCAAAAGCCTTAGAGAAGTCATCAAATTTTATAGGTGGCAGGTCAAACTAAAGCCATCATTATCATCAACTCGCAGCTAAACTTTAGAAATGAAATTGAAAAGAAGCTTAAGGCTTTTATCCTAATGGTTCATAAATCCCACTTAAAATACTGTCCTAAATGAAGAAATCAGAAATTCATATTCTAGAGCACCAGTATAGCAACAACTAAGCCTTAATCAGTACTAAAATGGGTTGGTTACAGGGGATCTGTCTCCATATCCTACTTTCCAAGGCTAGATGCACCTCAATATCCAACAAACTGAGGCCCTAGAAACTATATCTCTCCACATGATTTGAGACCTACCTATTCCATTCTTCCTACCTTCTACCACTACAATATCACATTTTCAAACCAGGGCACTTGATGGTCAACGTAACCCATGACTACACCATCTTAAACCCTCTTACCTTATCTCCAATATGTCCTACATACACTTTGTGTTGAACATGTTCATTTCTAAAACTGTCCAATCTTGTATAATCACTCATCGTTCTTAACATCAACATTTCTACTACATGCATCTTGTGAATATGTCGAACTCTAGTTGTCCAGCAGTATCTTTAAGCATGGCCAATCTAACTGCAGTTCTCAAACTTTATCTCCACTTTGTTAGGTATCTTATTGTCATATAACTACTAAGCCAACAAAATTCATAGTATGTCATGCTGTTTTGCATTTTCTTCACATTCATTTGAAAATGGAATAAAAAAAAGATAGAAATTAAATAAAGCAACCTGCAAAAACACATACATTAAAATTCCTATCCTATTATTTTCCTTAGCCAAAGGATCATAGTCAAATACATTAAATGAACAAGATGGTTTATATCGTAACCAAACTTGTAATATATATAAAAACTCCAAATCTATTTGTTCAAATGAAGCATAGAATATAATCACTTCAATCTCAAATCACCCAGGAAAAGAAAAAGCTCCAGTCATGCAAATATATTACCTCTTTCTTAAACTGTAATAAAATTTTTCATGCCAATATCAATATAAGCCAAAAATAAATTTTATCAAGATAAGGAACAAGAAAAAAACATGAGCATACCTTCAGAAGTTCATAGATGTAATAACGAATGTCGTAGTCTGAGAGTGTTGGATAAAGCACTTTAAAATCAGTGTTATTCACATATTCAAAAATAAGACTTGGGGTCTTTGATTGCTGATCTCTAACAATATCAAGCAACTTCACAATATTTGGCCCTCCACATAAATTCTGCAGTATTTTAATCTCCCTTCTAATCTGCATTAAAGAAAAGCTGAAGTTACTCTTCACGAAGTTGCATTACATATCAAGCTAACCAAGATAAAACAAATCAGCAAAAAGAGTTTCACAAGGCAAGCATAATGAAGGAACAAGAGATGGAAGTATAACAAAACATCCATGTCATTTGTAGAATTCATCTTCCAAAACCCCTAATGAAATCCATTAACTGATAGCTTGCATAGAGATGATAGGATATCAGTACTGAAACCACCCCAAATACTTGTTATCTTATATGGATCGTGCTTCATCAGAAAATAAACATGCCAGCAAGTAGGCATGTATATCATTGGAGCCGGGAACTCTGTGTGTGTGCAGGTCAAAAAAATTTCTTGTATAATTGCTCATATATTACAATAATAAAGCACATAATTCTCTCTCTCTTTCTCTACTTTATAATACAATGTTATCTATTTTAATAATATACTTTTCATCTTATTACATAAATTTATATCATAAACTATAAACCTAAATTTCTAAATAATTATCTTACCGTTCATGTACTTTAAATTCCCACTTAAAGAAGCTACAAAACAGTGGGTTAAATTGATAGGTCAGAACAGACCGGTACAGAAAACATCATAACTTGAGAACACCAGGTAGCAACAGAGAATTAAATAAGACAAACGACAGATGGGAAGAAAAGCACTGCAAAATCTAAAAGAGAGTTTAGGCACCCTTTCCATTGCAAAGTTAAAGTTAATTCCTAAGTCTGAAGCTATAACATCCTACAGGCCTGATAAGAAAGCACCACTGTTGTATTAATTCACCCAATTCACTACGAAATCACTTGATTTGATCATGATTCCAGTCTATTTGCAATCATCCTATACATTTTAAACATTAGAACAGTTGGAATCAATTTGAGTTTTAAGATTCAAGACCAGAATAGCACCATTGAAACAAAAGTCGTACAAGTAATGACAAATTAGCATAAAATTGCCCAGTGTACTCACTACTTATATGAAAAATGCTTATCAGACAATAGATATAGCAGAACAATGAAAGCCTTCAAGATCAAAAATGCATTTCTTTTGTATCAACAAGCCATTCAAAAAAGTTGCTGACCTATACAAATATTTCATGACAATGCCTTTGTAATATTTCTATTTAATAACACAGAAGATAAGCTAAATCTTTTGAGTTGTCATAACATCAATGCCATTATATGCCAAGACCAACATGCAGAATGAACATTCTAACTTGCCATCCTAGATCAAGTTAAATGTTCTAGAGGAATTCTGTGCTGATTCATACTTGGACAAATCAAACTCAATTCAAAAGTTAAATAATTAATACAACCACAGACCAAACTAACATTGTATCAAAGTAAAACATAATTTGTGTATTCGTGCATTCTATTATCCTTTTTTCTCGTTCTACTTGTGAACTAATCGATAATGACTTACAGTTTGAGTAAGCTACCATAACTCTATTCCTCATTTATCAATGGTGATCAAAACAAGACGCAAACCAGAGCCATCTTTATTTATCATTAGTACAGTTAACTGACACATGAATGAAGTGAAGTACAACAGCACCAACTTCCAATCAATTGGCAATTATTGATTATATTTGAGTTTTTATTTCATGCGAATAGTCCTTTAAGTCTAATCTATCATTGCCAAATCAAGATACATATTGCAAATCGTTTGCCTTATTTTGAGAATTGTAAATTGTGAATCATATTGTAAGGTACAAAACATGTCAAATTAAAAAGTTAAAAATATAATTTATAAGAATTCTATATTTATAACATGAACAAAATATTCAAATAAATAAAAAAATAGCATAAATAGTAATATAAATCATATGTCATTAAATTTTCCTTTTACTTTTTCATTTCCTTAGCCTTTATTATTAATGGTATGAGGGTTCCATGGTTGAAGATATAAACTTATCTAAGAAGTTTGAAACTTAGAAGAATTATCAAGGGATAAAAGAAACGTGGTATCATAAGATTAACATATGTTTTGGAAATTTTTATCATTATTCAAAGAAGAGCCATTGGAAAATTGGAGACTAAGGCGTCTTTTAAGTCTCATAAACGACACAGTTTGAAAAATGCTTTAAATAGGTGAAAAATCTCAACTGGATCAGATAGAAATAGGTCAGACCAAACAGAAAATCTCAAGATTTGAATTGCATCACTAAATCAGTAAGATTCTATATATTTGAATGAGATTCAGAACCTCCTGGGATTTGCATGGAGATTCTTATCTCTCAGCTGATGTATCTTATTGAATCATAAGATTTGAATAGCGAATCATAAATTTTATGAACTACATTTTTAGTCAGTTTAAGTAAAGCTCTCGCCTACTAAAACAATATATGCATCACAATCACAAAATGTCAAGGAATGGGAATATGCTAGATAATTTATTTGTCATAGATAAGCGATCAAAGATAAATTATATATCAATAGATCATGTTTCATGACGGTGGTATTGAAATTATAACACATTTTTCTGCTCCAATACATATATAGAAGATAATTATTGCTCAATTCTTGATTGATAGCAGTTATATATAATTTAATATTATAAATATGTAGAAAAACAACAGCATCAGAACTACAGCTATAAAACAGTACCCCCCCATAGCAAAGCCCCGAGTTGAATCCCCAGCTGGTGCAGTTTTTTGCTTGCTTAGAAAAAGTTAAAACAAAAAGGGTTATGATAAGGAGAAAACTTACCTTCTTCTTCTTCACAGGTTTGAGAATCTTAATGATGCATTTCTCATTATCCGTGCAGTGGACACCCTCGAAAACCTCACTATACTTCCCCCTCCCAACCTTCCTCACCACCTCATAATCGTCCTGCTCCCTGGAAACACCATCAACAAACTTAAATTATGACTAAACCAAAAGAAAATTAAAGAAGAAAAGAGAGAAGACGTAGAAATGTTCTAAAACAACGTGTACTTCTGACTACATTCAAACATGCATGCATCGGCGATCAACAAGTGGCTCGGTAGATGTAAGTAACTTCCCATCATACCATAAGTATTTCTCCGAATTAATCAGCAATAATTAACTCATCCATCTAAATTAGGGTATGAATATGTTAGAAATAACAAAGGATATAGTTACCCCCATTGAACGGTAAGGGACTCGTAATCCCAATACTCCTTGGGGCGGATGACATTAATATCGGCATAAACCCTAGCTTTAGAGGGGGCGCCAGGCCGCCGAATAGATTTCCCGATCTTCTGCGCCAGCGTGTCGGTCAAAGAAGCCAAGGACTTAAACCAATTGAGAGGCACAGGAGGTTTCCCCTCCTGCTGATGCCTTTGGTGAGCTTTAGTGGCACTGGATGCTAATTTACGCAGAAAGTTTATCGGCGATCGAGGAGAGAGGAGAATAGAAGGTGAGAGAAGCTCTGTTGTGGTGTTAAAGAAGAGAGAAAAGAGAGTATCCTTGTGGTAAGGATGGTGTCTACGGAAGATTTCGGGTTGCCGCAACAGAGGCCTTATGGCCATCAAAACGCAAAAGAGGGGAAAATGTAGTTTAAGTTAAGCCGGAACGGGAAACGCTTGCCATCCGTCCTTTTTTTTTTTTCACCCTTTTTCATTTCGCAAAACCTATTTTTAGATCTGAATTTTTATACTTCTGTACTAAAAATTTTTTACATTAAATTATTTTATTTTAATTTTTATTTGACACATTTTATCAAATTTAATTATATATCATGTAAGATAAATTAATTTAAAAAATTACATTAAATATCAGTAATTTATATTTTTTAAAATTATAAGATTTGACTGAAATCATATATTTAAAGAGAATATCCAATGTTTTTTTTCTATTGAAAGTTAAACCGAGGCAAATAGGATTGACAACCAACTTAATAGCTTTTGTGGCACTTTCAAAATTAATGTGATTAAAACTTGAGAAAATTTCATCAGCATATATTTAATATAATCAAAATTAAAAGTAAAGTAATTCAATACAAAAAAATTAATATAAAAATCAATGTATAAAAAGGTAAAAATTTCAGCACTCAGTAATGGATTTTTTCCTTTTTGTAATCATAAAAAAATTCAATTACCACGATATATTTTTAAATTTTTTGGTAAGTAAATGCTAAATTATTTAACTTAAGGTCAATTTCGATTTTTAAATGCCCAATAGAAAAAATAAAATAAAATATTTTTTAAATTTTTATTTGTATGTATTTAATAATAGTGACATGAAGTACATTTATAAAAAGTTCGTCAACAATGTGTGAATCTCACATTTAAAATGTATTAATTTCAAATATTTCCCACTTTGTAGCATTCTTAATATTTTTTACATCATTAATTAACTCTTTATAAATTGTTTTGTAAGTGGCTTTTATTGTCTCTAAATATAATTTTAAAAAAATGAACTCTTTTAACTCACATTCTTAATGGTAGAGACATTTAAAGAAAAAAAAAGGACAAATAGTACTATAAAAACAAACATGAAAAAACATATGGAAGCATATTAATTCCTGAAATAATAATTTTTTATCAAGAGCAGAAAAAGAAATTATGATTAAATCAGTGGCCTGAGTTATGCCATCTTTTTGTATAAGTGTTTTTCTGCTTATTGTTTCTCTTCGTAACAAGCTTCAAAGAATTATGAATTGTTTTTGGTGGGGTTTAAAAATGAATGGCAAGCGGAATATTGGATGGCTATCTTAAGAGAAGATGTGTGCTGGCAAGAATCATGGTGGATTGGTTTTCATGATTTACATAGCTTTACAAAGGTGGAGGTTATTAACCACCACTGATTCCTTTCTCTATAAAATCTTCAAAGCCAAATATTTTATGACGGAGAATTTTTTAAACACAAATTTGGGTAACAATCCAATCTTTACTTGGAAGAGTATATCGCAAGCTAGTGAGTTTTTAAAGTTGAAGATTAGATAAAGAGTGAGTGATGGGAATTTAATAGATGCTAAGAGGGATCATTGGCTGCCCAAAGAGGATAGTTATTATGTTGATGAGGTTAATGGTGTTGGCGATGATAATATTTTAGTAAATGATCTCATTAACAAAGATGAGCTTGTTGAAACCTATACCACTTTATTGATTAGTTAGTCTTAATGATATGAGGGCAATTCTTAGTATTGCGTTGAGTTCGGTTAGTAAAAAAAAATAGGCTTACTTGGAACCATGAGAAAAATGGGATTTACACTATTAAGTTGAGTTATTATAAGTGTTTACAATTCTTAGCAAAAGATAGGTGTAAAGTGGATCGAGATTTTTGCAATAAGATTTAGGTTTTCATCTTTTACCAAAAAGTTAAAGATTTCATATAGAGAGCCCTTATATACATATTACCTGCTAAGGAATGCTTGGGAATTAGGGGTACAAATATAAATGATGGCTATCATCATTGCAGGAGTTTAGAGGATTTAGCTTACGTTCTTATCCATTGTCAACAAGCTAAAGAGATTTAGGTGAAATGGAATGGTCAACCTTTTAATGCTAATTCATTATTTATTGAGGTTTTTCTGCATGTTCTTAATTCTATGCTGTTGAATTGAGTTGAAAAATTTTGCATACTATCATGGAAAATGTGGAAATCGCGCTCGCGCGCGTATATATATATATATATATATATATATATATATATATATATATACCTACCAACATCGAGTCTTCCTTACCTTCAAAATGTACCACGAATTGATTTTAGGTAGCAAGCATTTGTGGATGGTGTGTTATTTCATGACACAGTATAATATGGACAAAGAGCGATCTTTCAGGATGTTGAAGGCACATTTATCTAAGATATCTTGATTCACTTTACCGGACTTTGTAATGCTAAAATAGTGTAAGCCATCACAATTAGAGAGCCGCTTTATTGGGTTAAGGAGCACTTTCATTCTCCGTGTTGTATTTTTTCGAATGCTTAATCTATTTTTCATGCTGTTAATAATTACCATGAAGATTGTTTTGGTTTTGGGCTTATTATTTAAGATTACAAGGATGTTTTACAATCACATCTTGATATTAAGTTATATTAGGTTAGAAAGCTAGTTAAAAATGATGCTCATTGTCTTACGAGAGATTTTTATTTACATGCTAGCTTTAGAATTTAGGATTGTATCTTGAATTGTATTGTCAATTTCATTCATTAGTAGAACAAATTGATTTTTCTCTTAAAAAAACATGAAAAACAAATTAATATCTTTTACAAAAAGGGACTATTTCCACATTTATAAGCTTTAAGAAAAAAGCTAAATGGATATGTGATAACAAATATGATAATGCTTATATGTGTTTTAAATAATTGAAAAGTAAGGTTAATAATGGGGGGCGAGGCTAAAGCTCTCAATTGAGGACCATAATTTAAGAGTTATATTTTTTAAAAAAATTATTTTTGCATTTATTTATTTATTTCTGGATAATTGGAGCCTTTGGATTAGGGCTGAGCATCGGTCGGTTCGGTTCAATAACTGAATCGAACTGATTAAACCGAAAACCGATTTTTAAAAAATTCTAACCGAAAACCGAACCTATTTAGGTACTAACCGAATTGAACCGAACCGAAATATTTCGGTTAGTTCGGTTCGGTTAATTCGATTAACCGAAATTTTTAATTCATATATAAATCCATAAAAAATTGGTTAACCGAAATTTTACGGTTCGGTTTTTCAATATATACCCTTAAAATTCAAATAATTTTAATTATAT
>CANXYI011636981.1:0-14944 GCA_948208565.1 Hura crepitans
TAAAATAAAACAATGTTATAATTTGAATAGAAAAAACTGTATATGAACAATCTCTTAACATGGAACCGAACGAAATTAATTTTATGAGAGAGGGAGGATAAATGGTTAAATAAGATAAAATATATATACATATATAATTACTATAAATTGTAATTCTTAATTAGTGACAATAAGATATAGAAATATTGATCATATTCTAGATAATTAAAGGATTATAAAATAAATATTTATTTTATTTAAATATAAAGGATGAAGGAATATTTATAAAAATAAGTAATTAAGGACACTAAGGATATAATAAGAATTTATATTAAAAATGTTGAGTACTCGATAAATAACCTTAATCCTATGAAAGAAAATAAATAAGGATTAAAGGTCAATCGAAGGATATTTTGACTCATTTAAGATGAATGATGAGATATAATGAAAATGAATGTTACGAATAATAAGAATACTGTAGAAAATTTATTCTAAAGGGATATTTATAACAAACTTGAAGGAGTATACCATGATTATAAATATAAGACATGAAATGTTATGATAATGAAATGATATGTTGGGATTGAATTGAATGGTGTGACATGCTTGGAAATTAAATAAAATTAAGTTAGAAAATAACCCAATGAGTTGGATAACCTACTGGATAGGTTGATCGATCAACTAGGGACTTAGTAGTTGCTAGGACACTAGAGTGTCCTATGTGATGATGAGTGCAGTTGTTGAGGTTCCAGATGGGAACCTCTATACATTTCATGATTTATGATTTTATGTTGAGATATTAGTGTGGGTGTAGCTGCCATTGAGGTCAATGAGGGCCATTACACATCTTGAGATTTGATGACAAGCGCAGTTGTCGAAGTCCAAAATACGGACCCTTACATAACTTACAAGATAGGTACGACCATCAAGGTTCAGAATTCGAACCCCCATACAATTATGATAATCAGAATAAGTTATGATATTATGGTTCCAACCATTGAGGTCCAAAATACGGGCCCTCGCACACATTGTGATCTTGTTATCCAGTGACAAGAGTAATGTCTATCCAATATAGGCTAGAGGAGAAAATGATTAAATCAAGCATATTAAAATATCATTAAAGAGATTATAATATTTGAGTTGGGAAATGTGTAAAGGAAAAAAGAGGGACTAAATTGAAGAAAGAGATGAATTAAATTAATAGATAAAATAAACTAATCATATAATAGTAAATAATATTATTGATATACGGATTCAGTTTACCATAAATGTTATGCACATCTATAGCATATATGACATAAGATATGAAAAAAATGTATCTATAAATGAACAAAATTAATTATAGATATGTACATATATATATATATAAAATGTAGAAAGAGACATAAAATGAGCAATTGAATATAGAGAAACAAGAAGAATGAATAAAAACTACACTAAATGATTAAAAGAGAGATATGAGCATATGCTTAGAGAATATAGCGAAGCATAAGAAATGAGAAATGTGTTAAATTATCATTAGACACATAGTCAGAAATGGGAATAAGAGGCAATAACTCTACTATCCAATAAAAGATAAATTAGGATGAGAGAACAGAGTTATGAACAGAACAATTATGAAGAGGTCAATTAGGGTGAGTTTATACTAATGGTTAATATTTACAAAAATTTAAAGATTTAATTTCCATAACATTAGAATATACCACTGAGTAATTATACTCAGCGCATTGGCTTCTTTGCTAATGCATAAGTTATCTATCAAGGCAAGTAGAGTGGCAGATCGAATCCCAGCATTAGTTAAAGCAGACAAATTAAAGGCACATGTAAGAAGAGCTTATCACGAGCATTATTTACATGCTGAATGTGTACTTGTATTAAGAATAAATAATTGTTATTTAGAATTACAAGTGTATGATAATGCACCTGGAGTTATTATATATATTGCCAGATGTAGAAAATGGACAATAGCTTTAGTTATACTAATTCCAATTTGAATTTTTAAATGACTACTATGTTAATTGATTATTAAATATAAGAACATTAATACTATCGATGTTTTATTTCACATATATAAATTAAAGGTGATATAAGTGTGTCATATACCTTGTGAGATTTTAAAAATTCCTACATACTGGAGTAAAATGGATATTCTAAGTTAAATATATCGATTACAGAAAGGGTTTAAAATAGGGACGACAATCGAATCAGATACGTAGCATCCCGTACCTAAACCAATTTATTGGTTAGGTAAAAGGGTGTTACATCACGTGATTCTGAATAATATTTTAAAATATATTATTGAGTTTAATTAAAATTTATATGGTATACTTATTTAAATTTATATATGGTAAAAGGAGAAGGTGGCTTAAAGGAGTTTCCAGCTAAATCTACATCAACACCTACTAATTTTTTGCTTAAAAAGATTCAGAATCAATATCTTATTTATACATTTACAACATATCTCTTTATTTTTTAACGGTTATTAATCTTGTATTCATGAAAGAAAGCAAATAAATCATACAACATCTTTACATATCAAGAATAATAAATTGCAATAAATAAAATGTACATAGTAATAAGATGTAAAAATTATACATCTATAAAACTGGCTATTCATTGATTAAAGGATGACCTAATAATTATCCATAATTCTATAGAAATTAGCAATAATTGCTTAACTCTTATATTTAGGACAATGGTATTTGTTAAAATGCATTTTAATGGTGACTTTTATTAAGAAAAAATCAAAACTATTTTATTAGGAAAACACAATTAATTAATAGAAGTCATTGATGTGAGATTACTTTTGACGAGTAAAACCAAGTTTAAATAGTCTAAATATTATAATTATAACAAATAAAGTATATAAAATAAATAAAAATAAAAATAAATCAAACTTGGAAAGAAATTGGTCTCGAGTTCCCATTTAGAGGTCTATGTAGACCACTTCATCACCCAAGATAAGTCCATGTAGACTATCTTCTCAACATTCACTAACATATGTCAACAAAGCAATTAGAACAACATAACTAGGTCTAAACCGATCTTATAACAGAACACTATCACATGATATAATCATATACGAATATTCACATAGTTAATTACACATTAAGTAAAGCATGCATCTCTATATTCACCTTATTTTGTATTATTAATGAATTGGAACAACTAAACAACATGTTATACTAAAAGTAAGTAAGTGATGCAAGTCCACGTGGACCTTACTCCTCATAAAAGGAGGTTCGTGTGAACTAATAGAGCGATCTAAAATGTCAATTATGATTATTATGATGCATGAAACAACTTAAGCATAAAGAAAACATGTATTGAATTAACCTACTCCTACAATTGAGGATTATAGAGAATCACTTAACATGTTTAATTAATCATAGAAAAACATCAGTTTAATATTATAGAAGTAATAAAAGTAAAGGCCTTAGGCTTACCTAATTAGAAGCTTCAAATAACAAGTTAAAGGTTGGATTTCAGAAAGAAAATAATGTTTTGAATTAGGGTTAGGGCTAGTAAAGTTATGTTCTTGATAGGGTTTCATCAGAATAATTCTCGATATTCTCAATGTATTCTACATATTATATATCACCTTTGTTTTGAATCTTTAGAGTGGTATTTTTAGGCTTCTGATGAAGGCTTCCCATTCAAAAAATATGAAGTTTCATCAAAATAGGAAGTAAGGTTTAAAATAGGAAGTTTAAGTTTCTGGAAGCTTTGTAGATTTAAGTCCATGCAAACTATATGTTATGAAATAAGGTCCATACAGACTATGGGCCAGGAAAGCTTCCTCTTGATATCCTAGGACACCAAATAGAGGAGTGCCACCTTAGTGACTAGTGTACCAAATGTACTAAATGTTCACACATGCATCCATTCACAATCTCATTTATACAATGCTACATCAATAAGGATAGCCTTGTCTCTCAATTGATATTCTCAATCAACACCTATATACACATGTATAATCACATTATTATAATTGCCAAACCAAGGAAATGTAAAAAAGAAATAATAGGACTATAATACTCATCCCAAACCAAAAGCAAAAATTCGACGAAGAAACAAACCATAGTTTAAAAACTTTACAAATCCAAACTAGAAACTTAACGAAAACGAAATAATTGACTAAAAGAAATTGAATAGAATTACACAATCATATGTAATTTATATAATATTTTCTCATTCTTTAGTTGCTCATACCATTTTGCAATTTCCTTCTGTATCGATGCTTAATCTACCATGTATGTGTGGAAAAAAACCTAATGCGCTAAGAAATAATGCTTAGTGATGCATAACCAAATCTGAATGAACCTTATTTGTCGTCTTCGTATATTAAGCGTAACTTATTATCATAACACAAACATGTATAAGCACAATTTTTCATTATCAATGCCATTACTATTTTTGTTCATTTTCATATAATTTAACTTTATACAATCTTATTTTAATTTCACAACTCATATATGTACTTTCTCTTAACTAATAATAACACATAATTGCATATTTTATTTTATGTATTACTCAATGTAATTGAAAGTATTCTTAATATTATACTTGCCTCATCACATTCATATCCTTTTGATTGTAATATCATATTTAAATCATTGTTCACACCTCACCACAATTCAAGGAATTTAGCTTACTTATCCACCCTAGTTTATATATAACACTAGCATACAATTATTCCTTATCGATTCACAACATCAAGTATCATCTTGTGACATATCATTTCATAATATCTAATTTACTTGCTCATGTTCATGTCTCAGTTATTATCTCATTATATCTATATCATTACATTTATTTTATCTTAATTCCATATCCATAAGTTCATTATCATATCATTGGAATGCACATTTACAATTTATCATCTTAAAGGTTTAGAAATCTGTATACAATTTGGTCTACCTCAACATGATGATGATGATGATGATAATGATGATGATAATAATAACAACAACAATAACAACAACAACAACAACAACAATAATAATAATAATAATAATAGTAATATTCCATCAGCCTTATGTATCACATACATAATCATTATATTTTGACCTACACATAAATAGCCAACAGTTTCTAAGCAAGTTTTACGTAGGTCAGCAACATTCATAACCATGACAAATAAAATACTATAACTTACGTACTTACCCTTTTGGCTGATAACATATAGAACAATCATGGCAATCACATCTTACATGTACAAATTCATTCATACTTCTCAAAAATACCATAAAATTTATGCATGGCTCACCTTCTTGGTCAACTGCACATATGGATTTGGCATGCAACATGCTCATAAGGCAATTTATGTCAAAGCACATGAGATTCACTTTATCACATGCATTCTTTACTAGAATCATATTTGTTCCAATCACATTAAATTATGTGTAATGACCTAGTCATGCATGCTTTTACCTGAACTTACCTTTAAGGTCGACCTCAAATAGATTATGCTTATGCACATGCTCATATCAATGACATAATTCATAGGTCTATCACAAGTCATCATTTACTGACATGTATTACTCATTAGTCTCATTTAGTTATTCAAATTAAACCACATGCATAAATTTATCATTTAACTCATTTAAGATAAGTCATGTGAAGTTTAATTAGTTTTTTTAGATTTAGCCTAATGTATACCTTGACTAAGGTAGACCGGATAATTAGAAATCACACATATGTATGGTACATAAGTAATGCTTACGTGTCCATACTCATAATAAGAAATGAGCTCATAATATAATGTATGGTATCGAACGGGGCTTATGCATTTGTAATCACAATATCACATTTGCTCAAGTGAGCACTCACATGTTGTACAGTACCAAAGTGAGGCTTATAGGGTTATACTTGCAAAATTGTATAGTACCCGAGTGGCTATTACATGATTGTACTCATAAAATCTCATAAAGAAATATGTAATACTGCTAAACAAATCCCTTATTGGCATGCCAACCTGTCCCAATGCTATTAATAGTCTAGTCATGCATAAGCATTCTCATTTCTTATAACTCATTGTCATGAGTCACAATCACATTCTCATGACTAATCATAATTGTTATCACATATCTCATCTGATAATCATGCTTATAATCTCATCATCATTTTATCATATGCAAATATGCCATGTAAATGGCTACAAATTATGCTTAAGTTCAACATACATCTCACATCAATCTTAGATGTCATTTATCATGTAACACATACATATTTACATTTTCATAAATCCACCACATTCATCCATTACTTACCTCACCATAATATCATGTGAAGTTAAGTAGTTCTCATATTAAGGCAACATAACTTACACACACAAATATGTTTCACTCAAGCAGATAACACATACAAAATATGCCTCAACTATTGCATAGAAACATTAAATTAAATTCTACTTAAATCTATTCTTTAAAACATTTCAAATTGAAAAATATTCCCAAACCAATTTCGCTGGTTTTGGAAGTCACATTTTTATATCAAGTTAGCATTTTATTTGTTTGAGCTTCAATATGCTAATTCTTACCCATTAACATATATGTCAATTTATGCTCATTATCGAGGTAGGAATTCATATTCTAATTATTAGAGTCATATTAATTTGAAAGGGGTTGTTTTCTCTAAATTTCATAATCATTACATAACATGCACAACTTCTGTTTTATCTCATGTTATGTTCATACACTATACTAATGGCAACACATAATGATAATAATATTCCTTTTTCACAGTAGTAATGCATAGTGTCTCATACTTCATGGTTACGCATTATATGCACATACTAATGGCTCATCAAGATCAATCATCACCTATCTCATTATCTTATCATTATTAACATATGAATCATTATTCATGCAAAACATGCCTTAAATATTACATAAATTCATTAAATTAAATTAGGTTTAAAGCTGCTTTTGAAAACCTTTTGATTTGTAAAAGAATTACAAAAAGGTTCTAAATTTTAAGGGGTCACAACAATAACCCCCTAATTTTTCCAAAAATAATGTTTTTGGCTCATGAAGGGTCACGGGCATGTCCTACATTGGTCATGGCCATAAGGCTTGTTTTTTTGCAAAGTTCAATGCGAAAAATTGACAAAAAATAGCAATAAGCTTAACCAAATTCAATTTAAATCATGCGAAAACACTTTTTAATCACATCAAATCAATATACAAGGATTCTAATACATTCTAATCAATTTACCACAAATAGTTACACACAAATTTCATTAAATTGCATCAAAATTTGAACAATTATAGTAGGAAGCTTAATAAGAATAATCTAAGCAGAAATCAAAGGTGAAACTCAAATTTGATCATCCCTATACTATTATAAATAAGGCTAAATGATATAAACTTGCTCTAGGTTTCAACAATAGCCTTTCTTTTCAGTTTTCCTCTTCCTTACTTCCTTCTCTCCTTTTTCTTCAATCATAGAGTCCTAAGCTAAAAACACAATGCATGTGCACACATATAAAACACACAAAAAAAAAGTGCAGAAAAGTCACAATGCAAAAATTAAATGGTGATTAATCATATTACCTTATAAATTGGATACTTAAAAGTCGCTGTAACTTCCAGGCCAAAGAAAAACATACATCGGTTTCTTTTTAAAGAAACCGATATAGATTTTAGTCTATTTATAGCCTTTGGATGGTTGGCTCAGATCTTTCAATAAATCCCATCTAATAGATCTAATAGCTCCATGGCTAAAAATCATTTTCAGCCTTTATAAAAATATTTTTTTTTGTAATTATAACCTCAAAGGCATAAAAAATAAATTTTTAATTATTTTAAGAAAATATTTATTTATTTTAGATCCTAAAAATATTTGTATTATTTTCACATGCACACTTAATTTAATTATTTTATTTTAGGCCACATTTGTGGGTTGTTGCATATGGGCTTTTCTTATAAGCTTTAGCTTGGATGTTCGAGTAAACTATGGTTTAGAAAGTCTGTGCTAACTATGGTTCAGGCTCTTTTACTTATTGCTTGAGCCTGTCTCTGGCAATCATCATAGGCCTAAAACCTAGGTGTTTACAGTTTGCCCCCACTTTGATAAGTGTTGTGAAGTGTATGTGTAATAGTGCACATTAAAGTAATGGACTGGTTAGAGATACTTAACTAATTGAAGCCTAAAGTAAAAGTTGAATTGCACTTTTTAGTATAGCTATAACATTTTGCATATGTCTCAAAATGAGTTATGAGCGTGAGGGGTCTTCGGGAAACTATTTAGGATTAGGTAATGGTCACTTTGGGCAATGATTTAAGCTTGAACGATGTCCCTTTTGAGCAATAATTTTAGTGATGACCCCTTCGGGTAATGATTTGAGATTAAACGATAACCTATTTAGGCAACATTTAAGTGATGACCCCTTTAGGTAATTGATATGTGCTTAAATGATGCCCTTTTTTGGCAATTGATATGAGCTTGATTGATGACCTTTTTGAGCAACTGTTTTAAGATTAAACAATGACATTTATGCATGTGTATACGCTTGCATGTTTGAGTGTGTGTGCATACTCATGCATCCATGTATGGGTGTTCACGTGATAGCTTGTTTGTTACCTATGACGTGTATGTGTATAAGGCATTTATGCAATATTAGCATTTATGTATATATATATATGTTCATGCATATGAATGTGTGTGAATTATTAGTGTATCAGTGAATGACACACTATGGGTCTTATGATTCCTATAAATAATACATGGATGAATGTGTATTCCTAGTGTATGAATAACTCAACACATTAATGTTATATGTGTAATGCATACATATATGCTTATGCATATGTGTGCTCATAATCTTAGAGTGCTTAATTGTGAGTGTGAATTTTTTACATGTATATGCAAGGTTAATACTGATGTATGTATGTATGTATGCATGCTAATGCTTATGCATGTTATATATGTATACATTTATGTGTGTTAATGCTTATGCATATTTACATGCATGTGTATATGTGTTCACGCATGCATATGCATTATTGATGTATCAATGATTGAGCACGCTTCATGATGATTATATTGATATGTATATTTGCACCCAATCCTCTCTAAATGTATGCATGCATGTTTGTGTGGAAATGTGTGTATGTTTACACATAAATGAATGTATGTGTATGAACACCTATTATGAATCTTAAAATTCTAATGCACGAATGAATATGCATACCTAGTTCCTAAACTAATGTTTATGCAAGCTATTAAGACCACCTTTTCGTCAGACTTGTTGTAGGAACTATTCTGGTTTCATAAGAGTAAAGGTATAAAATAGCATTTGAGTTTCTATAATAAACTAGTTAAGAAATGAAATGTTCAATAAGGATGAATGAAGGGTTTTATGATGTAGGCAAATTATTTATTTGCTGAGAGCAGAGAATTCAACCATATGCAGCTGGAGAGTGAGTAATCAACATAAACAATATCTTGACTGAATGATAGTAAATATTTACACATAATGGTACCCTTGTTATTAGCTGTCCCTTTCAGATTTTCCAACTAAATATTTTCTATCACTCTCTAGTTTTTGCCTAGATTGCCTTTATGGATTTTTAATTAGCGAGGTCTGATCTAATTTTTGCTTACACTACCTTTTATAGGTATTCAGTGTAGTGAGCTTAGTATTTTTTTTCAATATTTAACTTATCTGCATTTTCTTCTTGGCTCTTAGTAATGGCTTGTGTACTTAAAATTTATGGTTCTTGTTATTGGATCAATTAGGCTTGAGCTAGAATTTCTTATAACTCAGATCAATGAGGCTTCAATTTGAAACTCATAGAGCTTTTCTTGACTTTGGATTGATGAGGCTTAAGATCACGAACCTTTCTTTAGTACTTAGATTGGTGAGTAGGCTTTTGTAGATGTTAGTTGTAATTTCATTTTCAAAAAGTCACATGCCTACCAATATCTTAAGGCTTGATGGAACATTATTTCACCTAAACCTTTTTGTAGTGCATTGATAATAATTTTGTTATTACCCAGTTTATAGATTTTTTGGCTAACTATTTTCTCTCAATTTCCCTAACTTTTGCCTAAGTTCATGCTCTTAATTGATTAGTATAGTGAGATTTATCATATTTTGTTTAAAGAGTAAATTTTATGAGTGAGGGCAATCATGATCTAGAAGAGAGAATACTTAGGGCTTTGAAGCTTTGGAATCTTTCTTTTTAGACTTTTTGTTTAAAGAATAGCTAAAGAGCT
This sequence comes from Hura crepitans, assembly GCA_948208565.1. NCBI lineage: Eukaryota > Viridiplantae > Streptophyta > Magnoliopsida > Malpighiales > Euphorbiaceae > Hura > Hura crepitans. The sequence goes on from CANXYI011636981.1 coordinate 10,204, forward strand.
TTTAGTATTTTTTAAAGGCCATTAATGACATTCGATTTTTGAATGAATAGGAACTAGAGGAAAAACATTTGATGCTTATAATGTCTCTATAGGCTTTAAACTTGAAGAAAGTTAATCTATACCTTTTTTTGAGGAAAAAGGATATAAATCTTTAGGTAATGTTTAAAATAAATGGGAATTTCAACATTCAACTAGACTCAATTGCCCCTGGATCCTCTCTGTTTTTTCTTTGCCCTTTATTATTCTCTCTTCACCTTTAGGGACACTTTTTATACACTATAACAAAAGATCAAGTCTTGTGCCTTGTACAAACTATAAGCCACTTCTTAGAAGATCTTGAGTTACTTGCCATGGTACCAATAGATTATGTTGATACTTTTATTTTTTATTTATATTTATTTCTTTTTTTTAATTTAATCTCATAACTCGTCTTTAGGGGTACCATGCTATGCAATAAATGTATTGATAAAGAAAATGGTCATGAATAAAAATAAAATAAATCTGATAAAACAAATATTCCATTTATTGAGTTTAAATAACATCAAAAGAAAGAAGCAAAACAATCTGTGTTCCATGTTACACTTATCTACATACTCATGGTGAGAAGTCCTTCCATAGCTTGCTTCAGCATCAATAGCCACATCTTTCAAGGTTTCCAAAGTGTGAATTCCCTTTGCTGTCAGCTTACTCCCTAATTTATGGTTCGCATTATTTATGAGCATCTTGATCTGGTTAACTTCATCTATTTTAGTAATCATCTAGATAATCATAGCCCTTTATTTTGTCTAAATAATTAAAGAATGATTCATTAGTTATTGCTTGACCAACTCTAAATCTTGCAATATAACCTTGATACTAGTATTATTTGCATATTGATTATTGAAACTTTGAGCCAAATCCAATCAATCTTCTTTGCCACGCCTCTCCAAATTATGGGATTAGTCCAAGGCTTAACTAGTTAAAGACAAACTGAACATGCTGGTAATATGCTTATTAGACAAGTAGTGGATCTCATAGCCATGACACATTGTTTTGGGTGAGTTTGAGGATCATTGGTACCATTAAACTCACTGAGATTTGGCATCTTGAACTTATGAGGCATGGCCTTGTTAGCAGTTGGATGGGTTATCAAAGAGGATAACTAGAGGCAAAGGCATCAACCTTATTAGGCATAAAGTTGATGCCTTTGCCTCTAGTTATCCTCTTTGATAACCCATCCAGCTTCTCATGTAGCTTTTTTAGAGTTAAATTCTCCTCAATAATAAGTACCTTTCTAGGAGTCTTTAAAATAGCCTTTTATTTGGTTTTAGGTCCATGTTTCTATTTTAGCAATGTCTCTACAACCTTTACCATTCTTTGTTTTAAGGTTGCTATCTTAGCATTCAACATGTCTCTAGTCATGAGTTGGTTTTTGTCCTGGGTTTTGAATTTAATTACCATTTTAAGCATGGATGGCTTTTTGAAGGTTAATGGGATGAGTTTTTTTAGAGAGTACGAGTAAAAGGTGATCTAATACAGCTAAACAAATAGATAGTTGTATGATGCGTGGTTGCTACTTTTACAAGATATGTGTTATGTATATGATATGAGTTTTGATGCATGGTCTAACATTATGATGCATGGTATGGATGCCTTAAAAATATATGCCTAAGTGTATGCAGTGTGTGCTAATCGATAAGGATAACTCTAGTTATGCATGTTGTGTATGCATAATTAATAAAAACACAAGGGGCTAGTTTGTTGCATGATGTACCTATGCCTAGGTGAGATGATATAGATTTTAGAATGATTTTAAGGGTATACATTATAATGCATGAATGAATATAAAAGACTATAATATGATGTATGCATGCATGATGCAAGATGTAAACAATCTCTAATGTTGTGTGTTGTGTATGCATACATGTATAATATGCATAGGTGATAATATAAAAGGCTAGCATGATGAATGCTAATGCATGGATATGTAATGTACCTATTCTTAAAATAACCTTAATAATGCATGTCATGTGTGCTTGGTTAATGTACAAATAACCTTACTAGAGTTTATATGAGGCATTATGCAAGCTAATGCATAGATGCATGGTATACCTATACCTAGGTAAAATGATATAGGATGCCAAGTGATTCTTATGATATATAAGTGTATGCATGATTTGATGAATGAGAGTATAAGAAACTAATGGTGCATGATTTTAAGTACAAAGATGTAATATGGTTATTACATGGATACATGCTAGCAAGACACTGTGAAATACAAGTTACACATATACATGGACAAAAAGATAACTAACTTCTATAAGATGTTAGCTCATAATGTTTGCAAGATGTATGCATACATCACCTTCACATGATTTAATTGTGCATGATACATGTTTATAACCTTTAGAAGATGTGAGCTTACAATGTATATATGATGTATATTATACATGTGTCGAAAATAATATATGGATAAAGGTAATAAATAAGAATGATGTATGTTAGGGTACACAAAGACAAACACAAGGGATAAGCCTTTCGACCTTATTTCTCCCACACATATGGTTTAGTTAGTCTTTCCTTGGTGGGCTTACTTAAGTATCATTGAGGGACACATAGGTTCAAAATACTAGCCAAAACTGTTTTAGTCGTATGACCTCTTGTATTGAAGCGCATGCAAGAATAATAGCCTATGACATTTAAGTCTCATTTAGAGTGAAATTAGGTAGTGCCCATCTTAGATAAAAGGCATAATAGCTTGTCCTTACTTTAAATAAGGTTAAATGCAATATGCCCATAATACATTCATAATGTAATCCCACACAGTTTGGGTTATACAATCTAGAGAAGTTGCTAAGCTTAAAGTACATAGGCATATTGGTTTAGTTTGAAAGGCTTAAGGCTCTCACATGTAGGGGTCCCTCCTAATAGGTCCTCTTAATCAAGGGTAAAGTGACCGGTTACTTCACTGTTTGATATACCTAAAGGTATAAGGCATATAAGTGATAGATATACTAGTAATCCCCTAAATTTAAGTGAAAAATGGGTTTATGTTTTGCAACACCATATAGGGTAATAGGGATATAATTGATAAAGTATGGAATGTATATGATTGATAAAAATTAGAATATTAAAAGTTATATTATTTAGACACTTTTGAATTCAATTTTTAGTCCCTAATAGAGTTGCCATTATAAAGGGATGAGTTGATTCAATAGAGCTGCCATTTAGATCTACACTAGGACCTATTGATATTTTATCTAGAAGGGGTTTAAAATCAATACCTTATTTGTGCCCTTTCAATATACCTCTTTATATTTCTATGTTTATCAATCCAGTATCATGCAAGTAAGTAAATAAATTTAAATCATATACCATCTTTGCTTATCAAGAATAATAAATTGCAATAAATAAAAACATACATAATAATAAGATACAAAAATTATATATTCATAAAATGAGTTATTCATTAATTAAAGGATAACATAATAATTAACCATAATTCCATAGGAATTAGTGATAACTGCCTAACTCCCATCTCTAAGAGATTGGCCTTTATTAAAATATATTTTAATGATGACTTTTATTAAGTAAAAACTAAAACTATTTTATTAAGAAAAAACTAATTAATAAATAGAGAAGTCATTGATGTGAGATTGTTTTTGATGTGTAAATAAGTTTAAATAGTCTAACTATTACAACTGGAACAAATAAAGTACAAAATAATCAAACTTGGAATGAAATTGGTCTCAGGTCCTAATTTAAATGTCACACCCCGACCTTCAGTCTAATTTTTCATAAGGATTTAGAAAAAAAAGTAAGGAATGAAATGAATGTACGGATTAAGTAGAGTCGGTTGGTGTGAACAATGAAGTAAAAAACAACTAAAGGGCAAAATGGGAAATACATGAGAAAGCTAGGGGTAAAATCAGAAACGAGTATTTAGAGGCCCAATGATGAGTGGAACATATGTAAAATGGTGAAAAATATGAATGTGGTATGAGAGAAACATGAAAATGTGAAAAGAATGAGGTTTGGGAAATGGTCCCGATGAATAGTGACACTCAAACTGTGAATAATGCATCTTGAGCTCAATTTGAGTTAATCATACCAAGGGTAGTTTAAATTAAAAAAATGAATTATGGTGAAATTTAAGAGCCAAATGAGGCCATATAAAAGGTTAAAAATTAAAAATGAAATCTAGATTACAGTCAATGGTGAATAGTAAATCATTTAAAGCTGAATAAAAAATTTAGAAAATATGGTTAGAAAAATTTGAAACTAGAACATCTTGATACTAAAATAATTTGGGGAATATAAAAATCTTGTTACCTAAATTTTTATGATATTGGAGCTAGTAGAAAAACGTTGGGAAAATAAATTCAAGAAAATAAATGTTTATGAAATAATATGGTGGAATTTTGGTGTATGGAGCAAATATGGCTATTGGATTAAATAGTAGCATGGAAGATCTTGGCCATCATAGTGTAATATAGATTAAATGATGTATGAATTGGTTAAAAGATATTTTAAAGGAAATTACACATGGAATAAATCCTACCATCCATGTGTAATGCTTTTTTTAATCCTAGCCATTAATCTACCATATAAATATGTGAATAATAATAAAATATTCATTTTGATTTTAGCCCATATCTCCCTTGCCTCTCCCCTCCATGGCCAAATTCTATCCTTAATTTCCACACCATTTTTATACCTTATTTCACCAAATAATCATCAAATGTTATAATTAGCTTCCTAA